>CM019714.1:2065394-2152894 GCA_009760885.1 Achatina immaculata
ACAGATCTTTTCAAACTGTGAATGTGATTTCCTGGAGTCTCATAGGAAATTCTAGAGAACGGTGGGGCGGTTGTTGGGGGGGGGGCGGGGTGGTGTGAGTTATAGACCACATCAGCCATCAGTTTTTAACTGGAGACATTGGGCAAAAGATAAAAACTCAATAACCAGGAAATGTTGACTTTAATAGCTTGTATTGTGGTTTCCTTACATCGTCCCTTCCCTGGGATCTGTCTAAATTCTTTGTCTGGCCTTGATGATATAGCACGGTACGTTATACATTACATCTCCCTCTCTCCTCAATCTTTCTCTCTCATCACGTGGTCAGCATATTGATAATGATTGGTTGCAAGATTGGAAAACACCCGGAGCAGACATTACAACTTAAATCTGCAGAAAAAGTCACTTAACCAGGACAGACTGTCCGCTCGTGCAGGTAAACAACATTCTTGTGTTCACACATCCGTCTTTTCTCATATGTCAACAAACAACTTGTATAAGATGTTTACACAACCATCTTTTCTCATATGTCAACAAACAACTTGTATAAGATGTTTACACAACCATATTTTCTCATATGTCAACAAACAACTTGTATAAGAAGTTCACACAACCATATTTTCTCATATGTCAACAAACAACTTGTATAAGAAGTTCACACAACCATCTTTTCTCATATGTCAACAAACAACTTGTATAAGATGTTCACACAACCATATTTTCTCATATGTCAACAAACAACTTGTATAAGATGTTCACACAACCATCTTTTCTCATATGTCAACAAACAACTTGTATAAGAAGTTCACACAACCATATTTTCTCATATGTCAACAAACAACTTGTATAAGAAGTTCACACAACCATATTTTCTCATATGTCGACAAACAACTTGTATAAGATGTTCACACAACCATATTTTCTCATATGTCAACAAACAACTTGTATAAGATGTTCACACAACCATATTTTCTATTATGTCAACAAACAACTTGTATAAGACGTTCACACAACCGTCTTTTCTCATATGTCAACAAACAACTTGTATAAGATGTTCACACATCCGTCTTTTCTCATATGTCAACAAACAACTTGTATAAGATGTTCACACAACCATCTTTTCTCACATGTCAACAAACAACTTGTATAAGATGTTCATACAACCATATTTTCTCATATGTCAACAAACAACTTGTATAAGAAGTTCACACAACCATATTTTCTCATATGTCAACAAACAACTTGTATAAGATTTTATGAGTATGAAAAAAAAAAGATTTTTGTTTGTTTGTTTAGGTCACAGAAGTCTTGCTCCCTACAGCCATTACTTTCTCTCTGTGTATCATCATCATCATCATCATCATAGTCATCGCTGTCGTCTACATATCGTTCTGGTTGTAAATTCATCTGTTGTCCCTCTATTACATCTTGTAGAACAAACCTACACCTACTCTACGCTGGGAACCAAAATTAAAGAAAAAAAATAGTCGAAGAACAAATAATTACAGCCGCAGATAATGTAAGACATCTCGGATACAGTAACTGCAAAAAAATGTAAAATGTAGTCAAATTTATCAGAAAAAAGTGAAAGTACCATGAAACTTGACGGATAAGTTCTGCCAGTACTTACAGCATTTCTTGTGTGCTAAAAGTACGATAGCGACAAGTTGATCAAGGGAAGTAACTGAGAAAAGAACAATACTGATATTGTAATTTTACGGTTATCTGCCCATGTCAATGTTGCCCAGAATTTGACGGAGATTGTGCAGGTAATGATAGAATGATGGAATGTGTGCAGAGAAAAGAATGCAGGTAATGATAGAATGATGGAATGTATGCAGAGAAAAGAATGCAGGTAATGATAGAATGATGGAATGTGTGCAGAGAAAAGAATGCAGGTAATGATAGAATGATGGAATGTGTGCAGAGAAAAGAATGCAGGTAATGATGGAATGATGGAATGTGCAGAGAAAAGAATGCAGGTAATGATGAATGATGGAATGTGTGCAGAGAAAAGAATGCAGGTAATGATGAATGATGGAATGTGTGCAGAGAAAAGAATGCAGGTAATGATAGAATGATGGAATGTGTGCAGAGAAAAGAATGCAGGTAATGATGGAATGATGGAATGTGTGCAGAGAAAAGAATGCAGGTAATGATAGAATGATGGAATGTGTGCAGAGAAAAGAATGCAGGTAATGATGGAATGATGGAATGTGTGCAGAGAAAAGAATGCAGGTAATGATGGAATGATGGAATGTGTGCAGAGAAAAGAATGCAGGTAATGATAGAATGATGGAATGTGTGCAGAGAAAAGAATGCAGGTAATGATAGAATGATGGAATGTGTGCAGAGAAAAGAATGCAGGTAATGATAGAATGATGGAATGTGTGCAGAGAAAAGAATGCAGGTAATGATGGAATGATGGAATGTGTGCAGAGAAAAGAATGCAGGTAATGATAGAATGATGGAATGTGTGCAGAGAAAAGAATGCAGGTAACGATAGAATAGATAAATGAGATGGTACGAATGTGTGTACGGAGAAATGAGTGCAGGTAATGATACAAGAAAAAAGAGTAAAGGGGATGACGACTGTAGTAAAACTGATTCAAATAATAAAGGTAGATAGAGGTGGATGGTGTAGTTTTACAAGGCAGCAGAAAGAGTGAGTAAGTGAGAGAAAACGAATAAAAATTATAAGAGTAAGATGAGAATATATAAATGAAAAACTTACAACATCCAATATTTTGGCTTGAGCCTTTTTTCGAAAATTACATCCACAAACAAGACAAAACATATAACTAAACGAAAAACATATCTTAGTGGCATCCTCCAGAAAGTAGGAACACAAGAATGCATGTCCGCCAGACGAGATATAGAAACCTTGGGGGTTGGGGGGGGGGGAAGGAGGGGCATAAAGAAAGTAGATGAAGCCAGTCGGAAAGAAGAAGTGAAGGAAAACAGGTTGGGGGGGGGGGAGAGAAAGGGGAAGGGCTATATACACCTGTAACCCTCTAGAGAAGCAGGTGTCGGGGAGGGGGGTTGTGGGGAGGGGCAGGGAAGCAGGGAGATAATATGAAACTGGTGAATAGGACAAGACCCGGAGGGGAAGAAGCACCTATGGGGCGTCAGAAAAGAAGAGAAGGTGGCGGTAAGGAAGGGGAGAGAAGCTAGGAGAAAGAAACAAGAAAGTAGAGAATAAATAGCAGAAAAAAAAGTGGAAAGCTAAAGAAGTTATAGAAGCATCAGCCATATATCGCGGCAACAAGCCCTCACTCCTAAACCGCACTGTAGCTCAGACAGAGTTAAACTGGTACTCACGCACCACCCTCATAGCTTGGCAGTTAAGAACATACTGTTTCGCCATCTCCATCTCCTCCAGACCGAGCCTGAGACACGTGAACTTTTTTGGGAAACCCCCATTGGTGGCCTACAGACAGGACAAGAACTTCACGGATCTCTTATTTCGAAGTCACCTTAAGACAGATGACACTTTTTATGGTACCAGACATTGCAGACACCGTAGATGCAACACTTGCCTGTTTGTTGTCGAGGCTAGCCAGATCTCCTTTCCTAAGTCCACGTTATCAGTTCAGGAGGGTTTCTAAGGACTGCAAACGCGCCACAAACAGCCTCTGGCAGTCAAGTCCAGCTCCTGGCCTTCCCGTGGCAGAACTGTTTAAACTGACAGGAGAAGGGGCGAGGGCGAATATCTGGCGCCTGAAAACCAGATACTTAGGGTAGATGAGTGGCACGTTTGGTAGCTCATCTGCCGCTGTTTGGCGAGATCTTCAGCTGCCGTGCGTGGAGCGGTGCTCCTCCCGGCCAATGAAGAAATTTGCAAATGAGGTTGCCGCGCAGCATCACTGCGGAAAAGGTGGTAGAAAGGATAAAGCGAAGCAAACAGTCAAATCAAGGCACCTCTGGTCTGGAGGTCGGCCACGTCCTGAGTGCAGTCATATCGGGTGAAATGCATGAACCGGCTTGTCCCAGAGGTTAAGACACTGCTGGCGAGACTCTTCAAATGCCGCGCGTGAAGCGAAGCTCCTCCCGGTTAAGGAAGTAAATGCGGAAAAGAAATAAAGGTTGCTGTGCGGCGCCGATGGGAAAAGGTGGTGGAAAGTGAAGTTTAACCGGTATGTCCAGTAGTATCGCTACGAGAGCTATACCACGGCACCTCTGCTCTAGAGGCCGCCCACGTCCGAAATACACCTACACTGGTGAAATATGCCTAAACCGGCACACACCAGGGGTGGAACTTGATGGCTAGACATGTCATGCCACCTCCGCTCTAGAGGTCGGTAATGCCTGATAAACACCCATACTGGTGAATTTTGCCTAAACCGGCTCATACCAGGGGTGAATCTTGAAGGCTACGCATGTCACAGTACCTCTGCCCTAGAGGTCGGTCTCGTCCCAAACACGCCCATACTGGGATAATGCCTAAACCGGCTCAACCCAGGGGTAGAAGTCACTAGTGGCGAGGATTCGTCCTCCTGGACAAAAGCTCCATCCTGGTCACAACTAGGAAGGGTAGCGGCCACGACCGCAAAATTCTGAAGTCGGAGACACTGGACCAGGGAAGTCTAGATAGGCAACCACCTCTCACCCGGCGGGGATGTTTACGTATCCTAATCACGCTGAGGTTTTCCGGTGAGAAAGTCCAACCCTGGACTGGATGGGCAACCACCTCTCACCCGGCGGTGATACACGGGTATCTCAAAACACGTCGAGGTTTTCCGGTGAGAAAGTCCAACTCTGGCCTGGGTTGGCTATCGCCTCTCACCCAGCGGAGATGCACTGATATCCTAAACACGTCGAGGTCTTCCGGTGAGAAAGTCCAACCCTAGACCAAACTGGTGCAATGAAAACCACGGTGTCACGCAATCCCGCTTCCGAGACCCACCAAGAATACAGGCTAAAGCACTATGATTCTCTGCACCCCTTGTGGTCCTCTCGTGGATCTCGTGTGGTCTATTTTGGACCACACAGGGGACCACGGGACCTAACGAGGACCACAGGCGTGAATTCAGTAGGTTCACAGTGCGGTTTTTGGTGGTAGAAGTGAACGAAGAAGAAGAAGAAGAAGAAGAGTTCAGGAGGGTTTCACCTGTACTTCACGCAATGTTATTTATGCTATTATGTGCAAATGTTATGATATGAAGTACATAGGGAGATCGGTTTACGCTTAGGAGATCGTTTTCGCCAACATCTTAACGACATTTCTATGAGAGCCTGGACACCTATGCCTAAACATTTTTGCCTTAGCAACCACAGGGGAAAACAGGACATTTCTGTTAGTGCGATGCGCTCTTGTTCTGCTGATGTACGATCTCAGAGGGTCCTAGAACAGCGCCTTATTTTCCAGGCTGACTGTTACCACTCAGCTGGAATTAACAATGTCTTCAGCTTTCTGTAACTTCTTTAGTTTTCCACTTTTTTTCAGCGATTTACACTCTGCTTTCTTGTTTCTTTCTCCTAGCTTCTCCCCCCCCCCCCCCCCGCCCTCCTTACCGCCAATTTCTCTTCTTTTCTGGCGGCTTACAGGTGTTTATTGCCCTTCTGGGTCTTGTCCTATTCACCAGTTTCATATTATCTCCCTGCTTCCCTGCCTCTCCCCACAACCCCCTCCCCCCCCCCCCCCCGTTTTTCTTCGCCTCTTCTTCCCGATTGGCTTTATCTGTTTTCCTCTGTTCCCCACCCACCCCACCCCCGGTTTCTATGTCTTGTCTGGGGGACACGCATTCTTGCGTCTCCTACTTTCTGAAGGATGCCACTAAAATAAGTTTTTCGTTTAGTTATATATTTTGTCTTGTTTGTGTATGTGGTCCTCAAAAAATGTTCACGCCACAATATTGTATGCTGATGTTTTTCATTTATACAGTATCATCTTACTCTCATACTTTCTATTCGTTTCTTTCTCACTTACTCACTCCTTCTGCCGCCTTGTAAAACTGCACCATACACCTCTATATATCTTTATTATGAGAGAAAAGAGTACAGTTAATGATCGAATGATAGAATGATGGAATGGTAGAATGATAGCATGTGTGCAGAGAAAAGAGTATAGGTGATGATAGAATGATGGAATGATGGAATGACAGAATAATGGAATGATAGAATGTGTGCAGAGAAGGGAATACAGGTAGTGATAGAATTAAAGAATAATGGAATGATAGAATGATGGAATGATGAAATGATAGAATAATGGAATAATGGAATGTGTGCAGAGAATGGAGGAACTCTTCTTGAAAGGCTAAGGTATTGGGGTTACTTCCTACATTCTGTCCATTGACACTGGTAACAACCCACATCAGTATTGTACCGTACACGTGCAGACAACTCACATCAATATTGTACCGTACACGTGCAGACAACCCACATCAATATTGTACCGTACACGTGCAGACAACTCACATCAATATTGTACTGTACACGTGCAGACAACCAACATCAACATTGTACCGTACACGTGCAGACAACCCACATCAACATTGTACTGTACAAATACAGACAAACCACATTAATGTTGAACTGTACAAATACAGACAAACCACATCACTTTTGTACTGTACACATGCAGACAACCCACATCAACACTGTACTGTACAAATACAGACAAACCACATCAATGTTGAACTGTACAAATACAGACAAACCACATCACTTTTGTACTGTACACATGCAGAAAAACCACATCAACATTGTACTGTGCACGTGCAGACAAACCATATCAGTGTTGTACCATGTACTGTACACAGAAAAAAAGAATGAACAAAACCTTTACCCTCCATTGTTATCCTGATATTTCATGACAAAACAGAGGCTCAGAGAGAGATAGACGAGAGAGAAAGACAGAGACAGAGAGGAATACAGACAGACAGACAGACAGACAGACAGAGAGACAGAGCATAGTGTTGTGTGATTAGATCTGGAAAAATTATAGGCAAAGCATTTTTAGACTGAGAGAAAGAAACATGACAACTAGGGACTGGAACCATAGACTAGTGTAGGACAGTCAACAGTCTAGCTATGTGCCACAGCGCACAAAAAAAGTGCTTTGCCAGTGATTTGTCAAGGTGTAACCATACATTGTATGAGCGTGAGAGAGAGAGCGTGAGATAGAGAACGAGCGAAAGAGAGAGCGTGAGAGAGAGAGCGTGAGAGAGAGAGCGAGAGAGATCGAGCGAGAGAGGGAACGAGCGAGAGAGAGAACGAGCGAGAGAGAGCGTGAGAGAGAGCGTGAGAGAGAGAGCGAGAGAGATCGAGCGAGATAGAGAGAGCGTGAGAGAGAGCGTGAGAGAGAGTGAGCGAGAGAGCGAGTGAGAGAAAGAGAGTAAGAGAGAGCGAGAGACAGAGCGAGGAAGAGAGAGAGAGCGAGAGAGAGAGCGAGCGAGACAGAGAGCGAGCGAGAGACAGAATGGGAGAGAGAGTGAGAGAGAAAGACATCGAGAGGGAGGGAGACAGAGCGAGAGACAGAGCGAAAGAGAGACAGAGAACGAGCAAGAGACAGAGCGAGAAAGACAGACAGAGAGAGACAGAGAGCGAGCGAGACAGAGCGAGAGAGACAGACAGAGAGAGACAGAGCGAGAGAGAGAGTGTGAGACAGAGAGAGCGAGAGACAGAGAGAGCGAGAGGGAGCGAGAGACAGAGAGAGCGAGAGAGAGAGCGAGACAGCGAGAGAGAGACAGAGAGCGAGCGAGAGACAGCGAGAGGAAGAGAGAGCGAGAAGGATAGAGAGCGAGCGAGATACAGAGCGAGAGGGAGAGAGAGCGAGCGAGAGACAGAGAGAGAGAGAAAGAGAGCGAGAGGGAGTGAGAGACAGAGCGAGAGACAGAGCGAAAGAGAGACAGAGAACGAGCAAGAGACAGAGCGAGAAAGACAGACAGAGAGAGACAGAGAGCGAGCGAGACAGAGCGAGAGAGACAGACAGAGAGAGACAGAGCGAGAGAGAGAGTGTGAGACAGAGAGAGCGAGAGACAGAGAGAGCGAGAGGGAGCGAGAGACAGAGAGAGCGAGAGAGAGAGCGAGACAGCGAGAGAGAGACAGAGAGCGAGCGAGAGACAGCGAGAGGAAGAGAGAGCGAGAAGGATAGAGAGCGAGCGAGATACAGAGCGAGAGGGAGAGAGAGCGAGCGAGAGACAGAGAGAGAGAGAAAGAGAGCGAGAGGGAGTGAGAGAGAGCGAGAGACAGAGCGAGAGAGAGAGAGCGAGAGGGAGTGAGAGAGAGCGAGAGACAGAGCGAGAGAGAGAAAGAGAGCGAGAGGGAGTGAGAGACAGAGCGAGAGAGAGAGAGAAAGAGAGCGAGAGGGAGTGAGAGAGAGCGAGAGACAGAGCGAGAGAGAGAGAGAGAAAGAGAGCGAGAGGGAGTGAGAGACAGAGCGAGAGAGAGAGAGAAAGAGAGCGAGAGGGAGTGAGAGAGAGCGAGAGAGAGAGAGAGAGAAAGAGAGCGAGAGGGAGTGAGAGAGAGCGAGAGACAGAGCGAGAGAGAGAGAGAAAGAGAGCGAGAAGGAGTGAGTGAGAGCGAGAGAGAGAAAGAGAGCGAGAGGGAGTGAGAGAGAGCGAGAGACAGAGCGAGAGAGAGAGAGAAAGAGAGCGAGAGAGAGCGAGCGAGAGCGAGAGAGAGAAAGAGAGAAAGAGAGCGAGAGGGAGTGAGAGAGAGCGAGAGACAGAGCGAGAGAGATAGAGCGAGAGGGAGTGAGAGAGAGCGAGAGACAGAGCGAGAGAGAGAGAGAGCGAGAGGGAGTGAGAGAGAGCGAGAGGGAGAAAGAGAGCGAGAGGGAGTGAGAGAGAGCGAGAGAGAAAAAGAGTGAGAGGGAGTGAGAGAGAGCGAAAGAGAGAAAGAGAGCGAGAGGGAGTAAGAGAGAGCGAGAGAGAAAGAGAGCGAGAGGGAGTGAGAGAGAGCGAGAAAGAGAGAGAAAGAGAGCGAAAGGGAGTGAGTGAGAGCGAGAGAGAGCATACTGAAGAAATATTATGACTGTATATATAAAGAGAGACAAGCAGTGAAATGACTCAGTATAGAACGTAATAGATCACTTTCACATATTGTAATCCACCAACGTGTACATATACTAGACACCACCAACATTAATAGACTAAAAACATGTACACATATTAGACACACCAACTTTACTAGATTCACCAACATGTAAATATACTAGACACACCAACATGTACATATTCTAGACACACCAACATATACATATATTAGACACACCGACATGTACATATACTAGGTTCGGGAACATATAAACGTACTGAATTCTGAGACATGATTGTATACTTTATAAATAGACATATTCCAAATCACACAGACAGTGCAAGAACATTAGACAGATAGAACAAGAACACCACGCAGACAGTGCAAGAACATTAGACAGATAGAACAAGAACACCACACAGACAGTGCAAGAACATTAGACAGATAGAACAAGAACACCACACAGATACAGAACAACAAACATCAAACATACAGACAGAACAAACCATCAAACAGACAGACAGAACAAGAATACCAGACAGACAGACAGTAAGAACAAGAACCTCAGACAAACAGACAAACAGAGCAAGAACATCAGGCAAACAGACAGACAGTAAGAACAAGAGCAGCAAGCAAACAGACAGATGGTAAGAACAAGAACATCAGACAAACAGACAGACAGTAAGAACAAGAACATAAGTCAAACAGACAGACAATAAGAACAAGAACATCAGGCAAACAGACAGACAGTAAGAACAAGAACATCAGGCAAACAGACAGACAATAAGAACAAGAACATCAGTCAAACAGACAGAAGGGACCAGAATGAAGGCTTTCACAAGCATTAGATTCTACTCTTCTGCCGAGAATATCTAGTCACCCTCATCACTATGACAGCAGCCTCATCACCATGACAGCAACCACATTGCCATGACAGCAACCACATTGCCATGACAGCAGCCTCATCACCATGACAACACCCATATCACCATGACAGTAACCACATTGCCATGACAGCAATCACATCACAATGACAGCAACCACAACATGGAGCACTTAACCTGTGTAGGACAACAAAATGTCTGCCATGTTACTGTGGCTGTGGCATGTTTTCTGCCTTAGAGAGTGACCAGACAAGACATGTTTTCTGTCTTAGAGAGTGACCAGACAAGACATAAGTCTGCACAGACATAAGAAAATTGCTACCTTTCTCTCGTCATTCTCCATATTGCTATCCAAGTGGTATGCCTCACATTTCCTCATCATGAAGTCAGGAAACCTACGCCTACAGCTTGTGCATGAATGTATCACATTTAAACACCTACAACTTGTTTGTGAATGTATCACATTTAAACAGTTCCTAGAATTCTTGCATGGTCTCAAGTCACTTCCGCTGTTTACAACTGATCCAAGATTCCTCTACTATAGTTTAATTTTAGATCACTTGATCAGAACTTTGGTAATGTAATGATCAAGCTTACTTAGCTCAAAAATAATTCACATCATACATCTTGCTACATCATGACACATCATACATCTTGCTACATAATGAAACATCATACATATTGTTACATCATGACACATCATACATCTTGCTACATCATAGATCATGACACATCATACATCTTGCTACATCATAGATCATGACACATCATACATCTTACTACATTATGACACACATTGAGACATCATATATTTTGAGTCATTACACATCATGATTTACTGTGTATCGTGAGATACCATACATCATACATGGACTATCACACATCCTGCATCATACAATCTGAGACATCTGTCAGAACATGAGACATTTACCATTATACAAAAACAAGACACTTACCATCACACAACATGAGACACTTACCACCATACAACACAAGATACTTATCACCACACAACACAAGACACTTATCACCACACAACATGAGACATTTATCACAACACAACAAGAGACACTTATCACCATGCAACATGAGATACTTACCATCATACAAAAAGGACACCTACCATCACACAACACAAGACACTCATCACCACACATCACATAACACAAAACATGATCAGACAACACAAACAACTGATCATCACACAACACAAGACACTTACCATTACACAACATGAGACACTTATGATCAGACAACACAAGACACTTACCATTACACAGTATGAGACATTTACCACCACACAACACAAGACACTTACCATTACACAGTATGAAACATTTACCACCACACAACCCAAGACACTTACCATTACACAGTATGAGACATTTACCACCACACACCACAAGACACTTACCATTACACAGTATGAGACATTTACCACCACACAACACAAGACACTTACCATTACACAGTATGAGACATTTACCACCACACACCACAAGACACTTACCATCACACAGCAAGAGACATTTACCATCACACAACACAAGACACTTATCACCACACAAAAGAAGACATTTACCACCATATGTCATGAGACATTTATCACCACACAACACAAGACACTTATCACCACACAACATGAGACATTTACCATCATACAACATGAAACACTTATCACCACACAACATAAGACACTTACCATCATACAACATGAAACACTTATCACCACACAACATGAGACACTTACCATCATACAACATGAAACACTTATCACCACATGGCCACAGAATTCAAGTACAAATAATTGAACACAACCTCCACTGTATACTACTTGATACATAACAGACCCTGTACTGCAACACAAAATATATGCATGACATATTTTCTTTATCTACAACACAACACAACACAACACATGTATAACATAGTTTCTCTACCTACAACACAACACACCACAACATATGTATAACATAGTTTCTCTACCTACAGCACAACACAACATATGTATAACATAGTTTCTCTACCTACAACACAACACAACATATGTATAACATAGTTTCTGTGCCTACAATAGAAAGCAAGATATATATATATATATATAGTGGAGGAGGTCAATGAATTTGTATACCTTGGCAGTAGAGTAGTAGAAAATGGAGACAGCACAGAGGACATCAACAGCAGACTTACTAGAGCAAACCAGGCTTTTGCAATGCTGCAGACTATATGGAAATCTAAAAAAACTAAGCATAAATATGAAAATCAGGATATTTAAGAGTAATGTTCTAAATATACTACTCTATGGAAGTGAATGCTGGAAAATCACCAAAACCATAGAAAACAAGTTGAATTCTTTCCAGACTAAATGTTTACGAAGAATTAGAAAAATATTTTGGCCAAACACAATAAGAAATAACATCTTGTTGGTAGAAATGCAGATGAAACCACTGACAACAATTATTGAGGAAAGACGCTGGCGATGGTTGGGACATGTGCTCTGAATGACTGACAACTCACTACCAAAAATAGCACTAAGATGGACACCACAGGGGAACAGAAGTAAGGGTAGACCAAAAGAGACATGGAGAAGAACAACAGAAAGGATGTTGAGCAATAGAGGGCTCACCTGGGCAAGAGCAGAAAAAAAGGCGAAGGACAGGCATTTGTGGAAAACCCTTGCGGAAGCCCCATGTGCCCTGTGCACTTAAGGTTCAGATATATATATATATATATATATATAAAACATAGTTTCTCTGCCTACAACACAACATATATTTAAAAAATTTCTCTACCTACAACATAACACAACACAATATATAACATATTTTCTAAACCTACAACACAATACAATATATAACACAATTTTTCCACCTGCAACACAACATATATGTTAAAAAATTTCTCTACCTACAATACAACACAACATATATGTATAGCATAGTTTCTGTACCTATAACACAACACAGTACAATAATTAACACAGTTTTTCTACCTACAACACAACACAATATATATGTATAACATAGTTTCTGTACCTATAACACAACACAGCACAGCATTTATATATAACACAACCAGAAACTACTAGAAAATCACCATCTAAACAATTCACAAAATGAAGATGATGGCACAACCTGTCTCTCAGAACATTTCAGGTATAAAACATCAGCCCCTATGTTTGCTGTATGTAAGATAACAAAAATTGCTATCATTTGTTATGTAAGTTATCAGGTACTGGGAGATAAACATGGCCCATAACATGATAATTGTGATTCGAGCATGACAATCTTCATTTACAATATGCAGTGATACATCAGTTTACATTTTGTAGCATCAGTGATACATCAGTCTACATTGTGTATCATCAATGATACATCAGTCTTGTATCATCAGTGACACACATCAATACAAAGATCACAAGAAACAACAGACAGATGTGGGCTCTTACAGGGAAGTAGAAAGCCATCTTAAAAATTCAATTATATTTTAGATGCTAATAAAAAGTCAGTCAACATCCACTGTACATGCAGGCAGTGTAGATGTAGGCATTGTAGATGTAGGCAGTGTAGATGTAGGCATTGTAGATGTAGGCAGTGTAGATGTAGGCATTGTAGACATAGACAGTGTAGATGTAGGCATTGTAGATGTAGGCATTGTAGATGTAGGCATTGTAGATATAGGCAGTGTAGATGTAGGCAGTGTAGATGTAATAACAAGTAGGGGGCATTTTGTTGCTGTGACAAAGAACACAGTTTGTAGTAACGTACTGGTTGCTGTGACAAAGAACACAGTCTCTAGTAATGTACTGGTTGCTGTGACAAAGAACACAGTCTCTAGTAATGTACTGGTTGCTGTGACAAAGAACACAGTTTGTAGTAACGTACTGGTTGCTGTGACAAAGAACAGTTTGTAGTAACGTACTGGTTGCTGTGACAAAGAACAGTTTGTAGTAACGTACTGGTTGCTGTGACAAAGAACACAGTTTGTAGTAACGTACTGGTTGCTGTGACAAAGAACACAGTTTGTAGTAACGTACTGGTTGCTGTGACAAAGAACACAGTTTGTAGTAACGTACTGGTTGCTGTGACAAAGAACAGTTTGTAGTAACGTACTGGTTGCTGTGACAAAGAACACAGTTTGTAGTAACGTACTGGTTGCTGTGACAAAGAACACAGTTTGTAGTAACGTACTGGTTGCTGTGACAAAGAACACAGTTTGTAGTAACGTACTGGTTGCTGTGACAAAGAACACTGTTTGTGGTGACGTACTGGTTGCTGTGACAAAGAACACAGTTTGTAGTAACGTACTGGTTGCTGTGACAAAGAACACAGTTTGTAGTAACGTACTGGTTGCTGTGACAAAGAACACAGTTTGTAGTAACGTACTGGTTGCTGTGACAAAGAACAGTTTGTAGTAACATACTGATTGATGTGACAAAGAACACAGTAGCAACATGCTGGTTGCTGTGACAAAGAACACAGTTTGTAGTAACATACGAGGAGTGATTGATAAGTTCTCGGCATAAGGTACAAATACTTGAAACACACAGTGGATATTAGATGGATTTGTAGATCAGGTTAATGTAAGATTAAACACCAAGTTTCAGGAAATTAACTGCAACCACTTTTTTAAGCAGACTACTGAAGTGGTAACGGGTGGCAGAAATTGAGAAAATGGATACAATTTCTCATCGAGCAGTCATTCGCTACCTTTGCATCAAGGGCTTATCATCGAAGAAGATCCATGAGGATATGGTGGAGACTCTAGGGGAGAGTGCCCCTTCTTACAGCACAGTGAAGAAATGGGCAGCTCAATTCAAACATGGAAGGGAGAGTCTGGAAGATGATCCCCATCCAGGAAGACCAAGAACGGTAACCACCGATGAAACCACCGGCAGAATCCATGACATGATAATGGAGGATCGACAACTAACTGAGTGGTACATTGCTGCTGAGTTGGGCATCTCCCAGGAACGTGTTCATGCCATTATTCACAATGATCTTCAAATGACAAAGGTCTCTGCTCGATGGGTCCTGAAACTTCTCGGAGCTGATCACAAACGACAGCATCTCAACATGTCAAGAGACAATCTTGGTCTTTTTTCTGCAGATTCTGAAAAGATTCTTCAGCAATTTGTGACTATGGATAAGACTTGGTTCATATTTTTCAACCAGAAACCAAATAACAGTCAAAGCAGTGGAAACATCATGGATCCCCACCTCCAAAGAAAGCAAGGGTGGTTCTGTCTGCAGGTAAAGTGATGGCTTCAATCTTTTGGGATTCACAAGGTGTGCTATTGGTAGACTATCTTCAAAAGGGTAGAAAGGTCACCGGAGCGTATTACGCTAATCTTGTGAAGCAACTGCGGGTCAAACTGAAGGAAAAGCGTCGAGAGAAATTGATGAGAGGAGTCATCTTTCAGCAAGACAGTGCTTCAGTTCACAAGTCGGCGGTGGCAATGCAGCTTCCATCTTCTTGAACATCCTCCTTATTCCCCAAATTTGGCCCCTTCGGACTATTACCTGTTTACCAAACTCCCATACTAAACAACAAGCATGTCTCACTATAAGACAATCTTCATACCAGCTTTGTGCTACCAATGCCAGGCATGGACACTGACAACAAAAGACAAAAGGAAAATTACAGCATTTCATTCATTCATTTGCATGTCCCTTGCGGAACTTTGCCTCCAAAACAGCACTCCTGTAGGCCTCTCAGTTGTGAGCAAGATGGCCTGCTGCCATTGCATCCATTTGCAGATCGTCAACGATGTCTTGTAGCCATCTTCGTTTTGGTCTTCCTCTTTTTCTTTTTTCCCATTATGTATCCTTCCAATACGGTCTTCTCTAAATTATCATGACGTTTAATGTGTCCAAAATATTTAAGTTTTCTCTCTTTAATTCTCTTTACTAGCCAGCCTTCTTCAATATTAAGCTCTTGTAGTATAGATATATTTGTTCTTTTTTGTGTCCACGATATTTGGAGAACTCTTCTGTAGCATTTACATTCAAAGGCATTTATGTGTTTCTCAGCTGTTTTGTTAAGTGTCCAGGTCTCACAGGCATATGTTGCGATGGGAAAGATGCATGCCCTTAAAAATCTTATTTTTGTAGTTCTGTCTGTTCCTCTCCACAGATTCTTTATTTGTTTTACTTTCTGAAGAGCGATAGATGTCCTCTTTTTAATTTCCCTCATTGTATCTCCATTATTAGTTAGTAGTGATCCAAGATATTCAAAACTCTCCAGTTCTTCCAATTTTTCCTCATTGATACATATTTCAGCTGCCTTGTTTGTTTTGTCAGTTGTCATCAATTTAGTTTTCTTTGCATTAAGATAGAGGTTCTGCATCAACAACTGAAATGAGATTCTTGAGAAGAATTCTTGGAATATCAAGAATGGACAGAATCAGAAATTGTGTCATTAGAAATAAAGTAGGAGTTGAACCCGTTCTGAACTATATTCAAAAAGAGCAAATAAAATGGTTCGGTCATGTATCACGACTACCAACAGAACGTGTACCACAGAGAGCAATGTTTTACAGACCACACAAAGGCAGAGGAAGGGGCCGCCCATGCAAACGATGGACTGATGGTATAGCAGAGTCCCTGAACATCTCAATGTACGAAGCCAACAGGCGAGCCATTGGGAGACAATTGCACTTCACCTCTACATCTAAAAGTAAATGAGAAGAGATAAGACAAGACAAGACCAAACTCAAAAAAGGAGCTCAGTGGTCGCAAATTTGCTTTAGATAATGACATTATTCATGCTGTAGACCACTTTCTACTGGCACAAGATGCTGACTTTTACAAAGAAGGGATCCGTATGCTCCAGGATCACTGGACTAAGTGCATAAACTTGTAAGTGGACTATGTTGAGAAATAACCCAAAAAAGTTGTCCGCAAATAATCCGTTGTACCTTATGCCGAGAACTTATCAGTCACCCCTCATATGTATTTGTGTTTGTTCATACTTTAAATACACGTATGAATAGGTGTAGGTATGTATATTTGTGTGTGTATATGTATATGTGCAAGTGTGTATGTGTATATATGTAAATCGATATGTATATGTGTGTGTTTGTACATACGTGTGTGTATGTGCGCATGTCTTTACATACATAGATGTGTGTATGAACATGCCTATGTATACACTCGTGTATACATGTGTGGATGTGTTTGTTTATATGTGATATGTGTATGTGTGTGAATAAATGTATCTGTATGTATTTGCTTTAAGAAACGTCCAGGCATACGTAGTATCAAAGTCTAAATTAGTTTAATCTAAAGTACGTCTAAAGTATGACTTGATTGTTGTATCTAGTATCTTGCTGTTCCAAAAATGTGTCAAGTTATAATGAATGTGCAGAATGTGGAGTAAGAAAGGGTGTATTAATTATTTACTTATTCATTTTATTATTTTTTTCATGCATATTATGTTCAATAACAAACGCTGAATATCTGTGACTGAATGAAAGTTGTATGATGAAGGGCAGGATGGTAGACGGGCCTGCGTGCCCAATTCTTAACTCTTCGAAAATAAAGTCTGTTCGTTCGTTCGTCTTATCCCGTCAAGTCCACTATCTTATCCCAGTCAAGTATTCCAGTGAGTCCATTATCTTATCCCAGTCAAGTATCCCAGTGAGTCCATTATCTTATCCCAGTCAAGTATCCCAGTGAGTCCACTATCTTATCCCAGTCAAGTATCCCAGTGAGTCCATTATCTTATCCCAGTCAAGTATCCCAGTGAGTCCATTATCTTATCCCAGTCAAGTATCCCAGTGAGTCCACTATCTTATCCCAGTCAAGTATCCCAGTGAGTCCACTATCTTATCCCAGTCAAGTATTCCAGTGAGTCCATTATCTTATCCCAGTCAAGTATTCCAGTGAGTCCATTATCTTATCCCAGTCAAGTATTCCAGTGAGTCCATTATCTTATTCCAGTCAGTCTAGTGTCTTATTCCAGTGAGTCTACTGTCTTATCCCGGTCAGCTCACTGCCTTATCCCTGTCAGTCCACTGTCTTATCCCGGTCAGCTCACTGTCTTATCCCGGTCAGTCCACTGTCTTATCCCGGTCAGCTCAGCCTTATCCCTGTCAGTCCACTGTCTTATCCCGGTCAGCTCAGCCTTATCCCTGTCAGTCCACTGTCTTATCCCGGTCAGTCCACTGTCTTATCCCGGTCAGTCCACTGTCTCAAACAACACTCACTTACATGGGGACAGCAGAGAAATGCAGGCACGGGTATTCTCATATAGTCTGTAACACAACCAGACACAAGTTACACGCCAGAGTCTATCAGTAAACTTTACACACAGTCAGACACACGTTACACGCAAAATTCTATCAATAAACTTTACACGCAACAAAACACAAGTTACAAGCCAGTTTCTATCAACAAACTTTACTCACAACAAAACACAAGTTACACGCCAGTTTCTGTCAAGAAACTCTACAAACAACCAGACATGAGTTACACGCCAGTTTCCATCAACAAACTTTACACACAGCCACACATACGTTACACGCCAACTTCTATCAATAAACTTTACACACAGTGAGGCACACGTTACACGCCAGATTCTATCAATAAACTTTACACACAATGAGCCACAAGTTACACGCCAGATTCTATCAATAAACTTTACACACAATGAGCCACAAGTTACACGCCAACTTCTATCAATAAACTTTACACACATTGAGGCACAAGTTACACGCCAGATTCTATCAATAAACTTTACACACAATGAGGCACAAGTTACACGCCACATTCTGTCAATAAACATTACACACAGTGAGGCACAAGTTACACGCCAGATTCTATCAATAAAATTTTCACACAATAGGGCACAAGTTACACGCCAGCTTCTATCAATAAACTTTACACACAGCCAGACATACGCTACACGTCAGCTTCTGTCAACAAACTTCAGACACAGCTAAGAAACTTTCTGTTTAGTTAAAGAAATATGTCTCGGGGCGAATGTCATATGAACTAGTGAATCACACTTCCGTGTTCCTGACATCACACCCACAAACAGGTTATATGTTCATGTCTTGGTTGGAAACAACAATCAGGCAAGACAGCTCAAAGTCTTGTAGATATAAACAGTCAGATAACATAGCTCAGACAAAGTCTTGTAGATAGAAAGAGTCAGACAGCACACCTCAGACAAAGTCTTGTAGATATAAACAGTCAGACAACACAACTCAGACAAATTCTTTTAGATATTAACAGTCACTCAACCATAAACAGTCAACTTCTATCAGTCAAATCCAGGAGCAGATTTGATAGTTTTTAGAATCTGACCATAAACAGTTAATCAAGACTCCATACACACAATTTATTTTAATCAGCCGGATTAAAACTTCAACGGCAACTTCAGTCTGTAAGAAAACTTCAGCATCAACTTCGGTCTGTAGCATAATTACATCACTAACTTCAGTCCTTAAGAAAAACAACTTCAGTCTTTTAGAAAAGCACCACCATCAGTCTGTAAGATAACTTCAACATCAACTCCAGTATGTAAGAAAAACATCCATATTAATTAACTTCAGCCTGTAAGAAAAGCATCAATTTCAGTTTGTAAGAAACACATCGACATCAGCTTTAGTCTACAAGAAAAATATCAACTTTATTCTGTAAGATAACAGGAAAGCCAACTTTACTCTGCAAGAAAAACATCAATTTCAGTCTATAAGATAACTTCAATATTAACTTTAATGTGCAAGAAAAACACCGACTTCAGTCTGTAAGATAACTTCAACATCAACTTCAGTCTGCAAGAAAACATCAATTTAATTCTGTAATGTAACTTCAACATCAACTTTAGTCTGAAAGATAAGTTTAACATCAACTTTAGTCTACAAGAGAAACATCAACTTCAGTCTGTAAGGAAAAGCATCAACTTCAGTCAGTAAGGAAAAAAATATCGGTCACGACCCAAGTCTGGTGTGTCTGGTGTGGTCTTGTATAAGAAATTTACTAACGGGGTCACGTCACGTTTTGCTGAACTCGTTACTTGCTAGGTAGTATAACGCGTGACACATGCCAGTCATTATGTCGGTGTTGACATTCACAAGTGACATGTGAGCTACATCATGTGACACAACTGTCAGAGACGGAGCGTGTGTCACGTGACAGGTGAGACAATGTTGAGTACTAAGTTGTCTATAAGCAGGCACTCTTCGGACAGGAGAATTTGATACTTTGTGTCACCTGTGACGGCTATGGTGAACAAGCATACACATAACATGACCTAACATATTCAGATCCGAGCACACGTAGATATGAGCAAACATTTACATACAGTCTGTGTAAATATACGCACTGTCTGTATCTGCTTCTGATTGTCTGCCTAGCCAGTAGTGTTTATGTTTATTTATTTTTTTTTTGTTCTTTATTTAGCACAAATGTTTTTCTCCATCGAAGATTTTCGTCTGTCTGTCTGTCTGATGTTACTGTTTTTTATGTATGCCTCACGTTCTTGTTCTTGTTCTGTCTGTCTGTCCGATGTTCTTGCTCTGCTTCTCTGATGTTTTGTCTGTCAGATCTTCTTGGTATTGTTCTGTCTATCTCTCTATCAGATGTTCTTGTTCTGCCTTCTCTGATGTTTTACCTGTCAGACCTTCTTCTTCTGTCTTCTCTGATGTTTTGTCTGTCAGATGTTTTTCTTCTGTCTTCTCTGACTTTTTGTCTGTCAGATCTTCTTGTTCTGTCTTCTCTGATGTTTTCTCAGTCAGATGTTCTTGTTCTGTCTTCTCTGATGTTTTGTCTGTCAGATGTTCTTGTTCTGTGTCTCTGATGTTTTGTCTGTCAGATGTTCTTGTTCTGTCTGTCTGTCTGTCTGTCCGATGTTCTTGCTCTGCTTCTCTGATGTTTTGTCTGTCAGATGTCTTTGTTCAGTCTTCTCTGATGTTTTTCTGTCAGATGTTCTTGTTCTGTGTCTCTAATGTTTTGTCTCTCAGATGTTCTTGTTCTGTCTTCTCTGATGTTGTCTGTCAGATGTTCTTGTTCTGTGTCTCTGATGTTTTGTCTGTCAGATGTTCTTGTTCTGTCTTCTCGGATGTTTTGTCTGTCAGATGTTCTTGTTCTGTCTTCTCTGATATTTTGTCTGTCAGATGTTCTTGTTCTGTCTTCTCTGATGTTTTGTCTGTCAGATGTTCTTGTTCTGTCTTCTCTGATGTTTTGTCTGTCAGATATTCTTGTTCTGTCTTCTCTGATGTTTTGTCTGTCAGATATTCTTGTTCTGTCTTCTCGGATGTTTTGTCTGTGAGATGTTTTTGCTCAGTCTTCTCTGATGTTTGTCTGTCAGATGTTCTTGTTCTGTGTCTCTGATGTTTTGTCTGTTAGATATTCTTGTTCTGTCTTCTCTGTTGTTTCATCTGTCAGATGTTCTAGTTCTGTCTTCTCTGATGTTTTGTCTGTCAGATGTTCTTGTTCTGTGTCTCTGATGTTTTGTCTATCAGATGTTCTTGTTCTGTCTTCTCGGATGTTATGTCTGTCAGATGTTATAGTTCTGTCTTCTCTGATGTTTTGTCTGTCAGATGTTCTTGTTCTGTGTCTCTGATGTTTTGTCTTTCAGATGTTCTTGCTCTGTCTTCTCGGATGTTTTGTCTTTCAGATGTTTTTGCTCAGTCTTCTCGGATGTTTGTCTGTCAGATGTTCTTGTTCTGTCTTCTCTGATGTTTTATCTGTCAGATGTTCTTGTTCTGTGTCTCTGATTCTGTCAGATGTTCGTGTTCTGTCTTCTCTGATGTTTTGTCTGTCAGATGTTCTAGTTCTGTCTTCTCTGATGTTTTGTCTGTCAGATGTTCTCTTTCTGTGTCTCTGATGTTTTGTATGTCAGATATTCTTGTTCTGTCTTCTCTGTTGTTTCATCTGTCAGATGTTCTAGTTCTGTCTTCTCTGATGTTTTGTCTGTCAGATGTTCTTGTTCTGTGTCTCTGATGTTTTGTCTATCAGATGTTCTAGTTCTGTCTTCTCTGATGTTTTGTCTGTCAGATGTTCTAGTTCTGTCTTCTCTGATGTTTTGTCTGTCAGATGATCTTGTTCTATCTTCTCTGATGTTTTGTCAGTCAGATGTTCTTTTTCTGTCTTCTCTGATGTTTTGTCTGTCAGATGTTCTTGTTCTGTCTTCTCTGATGTTTTGTTGTAACAAATAAGTTACTGTGTGATGACTTTCACTGTATATTAATTGCTGTCTGGTGTCTAACATTCCTGTCAGTATACTAGCTGACATCTGATAGCTCTGTCAACATGCTAGGTACTGTCTGAGATATGTGTCAGCATCATAGCTACTCATCTAACACACTGTAAGTATGCTCAGCTACTGTCTGACATCTTTGTCAATGTGCCAGATGTCCGATAGGCACAATTTGGTCGTTTAAGTCTTTGAGCTCTAAGCACAGTTTGCTACACAAGACTGTACATATGAAGGGCCGGATTGATGAACTGCCGGACTGATGAAGTTTCGTTTCTGTAGTTCAGGAACAAATCAGGCCAGGGAACCTCAAGTCTAGACTTGACAGTGTCCATCTACTGTTTTGGGACTTGAGAGAGTCCATCTACTTTCTTCGACTTGACAGAACAGATCTACTTTCTTGACACGAGGAAAATAAAAAATAATCGAGTAAAACTTATATGCTTGTCCTTGTGACGAGCCTACAACCAGTATGTTTTCACGATAAACACTCAGTTAGCATGTTGTCACTATAAACAGTCAGTTAGCATGTTGTCACTATAAACAGTCAGCAAGCATGTTGTCACTATAAACAATCAGCTAGCATGTTTTCACTATAAACAATCAGCTATCATATTTTCAATACAAACAGACAACTAGCATGTGTTAACGATAAACAGTTAGCGAGCATGTTTTCACTATAAACGGTCAGCTAGCATGTTTTCACGATAAGCGGTCAGCTAGCATGTTTTCACGATAAGCGGTCAGCTAGCATGTTTTCACGATAAGCAGACAGCTTGCATGTGTTCACTATAAAAGGACAGCGAGCATGTTTTCATGACAAACAGAAAATGAGAATGTTTGCACGATAAGCAGTCAGTTAGCATATTTTCACGATAAACAGTCCGGTACCATGTTTTCACAATAAACAATCAGCTAGCATGTTTTCACTATAAGAAGTCGGCTAGCATGTTTTCACGATAAACAGTAAGCTAGCATGTTTTCACAATAAAATTGCAGCTAGCATGTTTTAACGATAAAAGGACAGCGAGCATGTTTTCATGATAAAAAGACAACGAGCATGTTTTCACGATAAGCAGACAGCTAACATGTTTTGACAAGAAAAGCATGGCGAGCATGTTTTCAAAATAAACAGACAACGAGCATTTTTTCACGATAAACAGTCAGCTAGGATGTTTTCACGATAAACAGGCAACGAGTACTTTTTCACGATAAACAGTCAGCTAGGATGTTTGCACGATAAACAGTCCTACACAGTGTTTTCACGATAAACAGTAAGCTAGTATGTTTTCACGATAAACAGTCATACATTGTATTTTCACGATAAACATTCAGCTAGCATGTCTTCAAGATAAACAGTCATCTAGCATGTTCTGTCGATAAACAGACTTTTAGCATGTTTTCACGATAAATAGAAAACGAGCGTGTTTTCACGATAAACAGACAGTTAGCATGTTTTCACAATAAAATGATGGTCAGAATGTTTTCACAATTATCAGTCAGTATGTTTTCACTATACACAGTCAGCTAGCATGTTTTCACTATAAATACAAAACAAGCATGTTTTCAATATAAACAGTCTTCTAGCATGTTTTCACGATACAAATTCAATTAGCATCTTTTAACGATGAGCAGACAGCTAGCATGTTTTCGCGATAAATAGACAGCTAAAATGTTTTCACATTAAAAGGACGAGAACCATGTTTTCACGATAAACAGAAAACGAGCATGTTTTCACGATAAACAGACAACGAGCGTGTTTTCAGGGTAAACAGTAAGCTAGCATGTTTTCACCATAAACTGAAAACAATCATGTTTTAACGGTAAACAATCAACTAGCATGTTTTCACGATATACTGCCAGCTAGCAATTTTTCCCCATAAAAAGCAGTGAGCATGTTTCCTCGATAAACAGACAGCTAGCATGTTTTCACAATAAAAGGACGGCGATCATGTTTTCGAGATAAACAGACGAGTAAGTTTTCACGATAAACAATCACCTAGTATGTTTGCACGATAAACAGTCCTGTATCGTGTTTTCACGATAAACAGCAACCTAGTACATTTTCACCATAAACAGTCATACATCGTGTTTTCTCGATAAACAGCAACCTAATACGTTTTCACTATAAACAGTCATACATCGTGTTTTCACGATAGACATTCAGCTAGCATGTGAAGATAAACATTCAGACAGCATGTTTGCACGATATACAGACATCGAGCATGTTTTCACGATAAACAGTCAGCTTCGCTTGTTTTCACGATAAACAATCAGCTAGCATATTTTCACGATAAACAGACTGCGAACATGTTACCACGATAAACAGTCAGCTATCATATTTTCACGATAAAGAGTCAGCTAACGTGTTTTCACTGTATAAAGGTAGCCAGCATGTTTTCACAATAAACAGACAACGAGCACGTTTTCACGATAAATAGACAAGGGGCATTTTTTCATGATAAACTGTCAGCTAGCATGTTTTTACAGTAAACAGACAGCTAGCACGTTTTCGCTATATACAGACAGCGGGCATGATTTCATGATAAAAAGTCTGCTTGTATGTTTTCACGATAAGCAGAGAGCTAGCATGTTTTCATGATAAACAAACAGCTAGCATTTTTTCACGATAAACAGTCAGCTAGCATGTTTTATGATAAATAGTCATCTGGTATGTTTCCACGATAAACATTCAAAAACAGTTTTTCTATATAGCAGCAGACAACTTATATTATTTTATTATGACTCATGCGCTGTGTTATGTTTCAATCAATTATCTCACAATGTGTTTGTCTGTCAAACAAACAACTCACATGTTTATCTGTCAAACAACAAACAACTCACCTGTTTATCTATCAAACAACAAACAACTCGTATGTTCATCTATCAAACAACAAAATATTCCCATATTTATCTATCAAACAACAAACAACTCACACGTTTATCAAACAACTCACATGTTTATCAAATGACACACAACTCATGTGTTTATTTATCAAACAACAAACAACTCATATGTTTATCTATCAAACAACAAACAACTTACATGTTTATCAAATGACACACAACTCATGTGTTTATTTATCAAACAACAAACAACTCATATGTTTATCTATCAAACAACAAACAACTTACATGTTTGTCAAATGACACACAACTCATGTGTTTATTTATCAAACAACAAACAACTCATATGTTTATCTATCAAGCAACAAATAACTTACATGTTTATCAAATTACACACAACTAATGTGTTTATTTATCAAACAACAAACAACTCATATGTTTATCTATCCAACAACAAACAACTTACATGTTTATCCATCAAATAACAAACAACTCACGTGTTTATCTATCAAACAACAAACAACTCACACATTTATTTATCAAACAATAAACAACTCACATGTTTATCTATCAAACAACAAACAAGTCAAATCTTTATCTATTAAACAACAAACAACTCACATGTCTATCTTGCCCTAATCGATGGCGTGTCCCCTTAACATCTTCTTCTTCGTCCATGCTAAGTTTCGTGTACCGAGCCGAGCTGACTGAACTCATGCCTGCGTGCACACATCCAGGTCCAAAACGTGCTTATAAAACTTGACAACATCCTGGCCTAACTTAACAGTAATTTCTGGCCCTGCCTTATTTTCTGATCATATCCGGGCTTAAGGGAAAAAAAAAACGGCCTGAATTTTGATCTTCACAAGCGACCTGGTATTAGCTAGGGTATCTCAATCTCTTTCAAGTCAACTACCAACATAGTCACGACATTTCCTAACTGCTACACGCTAGGGCCCATTCTGTTGACCGTGTTCTTGATCAACGGAAGTAAAAAATGTCTCTGAGCGAGCTCGCGATAAACAGAATTAAAAGATCTGTGGATATTTTTTTTTTATTGTTGAGTCTTTTGTTCAGAGTGACTCTCTCATGTTTATCACATTAGAGCAAGATTATTAACTTTACCAGCTGACAGAACACTGGCTGTAGGAAGAGCACTTTTAACATACTCAAACGGTTTCTTTTCACGACTTTCGCATACCAGTGACTGCAGCATACCAGCTGACTATTACTGAATTAGTTTTGTTATGTATGCCGTGTTTTTTCATACCTGTGTCACGTGACATTCAGACGGAGGGCATGTCTTTCCAGACTTGACAATACCCAGGTCTTAACCAGTTCTTAAACCAGAAACCAGTGAACCAAAACAAGACAAAACATAATTCTCTCCTGTCAAAGATTCACCTGGAGACAGATGTTAGTCAAAGATCCACATGGCGACAGGTGTTAGTCAAAGAGCCATGTGAAGGCAGGTGTTAATCAAAGAGCCATGTGGAGGCAGGTGTTAGTCAAAGCGCCATGTGAAGGCAGGTGTTAGTCAAAGAGCCATGTGGAGGCAGGTGTTAGTGCTCATGTTTTTTTCTTGACTTGGCCTCTGATATGGCCACCATTATGCCAGGCCATGTTGTCTTCCTTCACTCAACAGACTTATTTCTACAGTTGAGTGTCTGTCTAGGCCACGTTTATCTTCCCTCACTCAACAGACTTATTTCTACAGTTGAGTGTCTGTCTAGGCCACGTTTATCTTCCCTCACTCAACAGACTTATTTCTACAGTTGAGTAACTACAAGCATACTCTACCGTCACACACGTCACAACATCTACAGTACACGTGCCACATCATCTACAGACACACATGTCACAATATCTACAACCACACGTGTAACATCATCTAGAGACACACCTGTCACAATATCTACAAGCACACGTGTCATATCATCTACAGACACACGTGTCACAATATCTACAAGCATACATGTCACAATATCTACAAGCACACGTGTCATATCATCTACAAGCACACACGTCACATCATCTACAAGTACACATGTCACATCATCTACAAGCACACATGTCACAGCATCTACAAGCACACATGTCACAGCATCTACAAGAACACATGTCACATCATCTACAAGTACACATTATCTACAAGCACACATGTCACAGCATCTACAAGCACGCAGTACTCTCTGTACATACCGCGCGCACACACACAAGCAACAGCGACGTCTTCTAACTCTACCTGCACTAACATATGTTGTATGTTGTATGTTTGACAGCAGAAAATGATCGTAATGAGATCGATGTTTGCCATCTGTTACCTGCACACACATCAAGGGTTTACACGTTTATGGAAAAATTTATTAAGAACTGGCTTGTCCTGTACCGGCAAATCTTACAAGACCACGGAACAGTTCATATTGTTAAGTTAATCTAAAGTGTTGCTTCAGTCTAAGCCCATCTGTCAGGATAATTACAAATATACGGGACGTGTATAGTTATTACAGATATAAAGGACATATTTTATAGTTAATACAAATACCAGGGGCAGCCGTTATAATCATTACAGTTATAAAAGCGGATTTTAGAAATATGACATTTAACAGAGGTAGTCGTTAGAATTATGACATTTATCAAAGGTAGTCATTAGAATTATGGCATTTATCAGAGGTAGTCATTAGAATTATGGCATTTATCGAAGGTAGTAATTAGAAAGATGGCATATACCAGGGGTAGTCGTTAGAATTATGGCATTTATCAGAGGTAGCCATTAGAATTATGGCATTTATCAAAGGTAGTCATTAGAATTATGACATTTATCGAAAGTAGGTCACAGAGACTACTGTACCAGATATTGTAAAACATGATAAAACATAGGCACGACAGTCAAATAAACACTGACAGAGCAGTCAAACAAACATGGACACGACAGTCAAACAAACATGGACACGACAGTCAAACAAACATGGACACGACAGTCAAACAAACATGGACACGACAGTCAAACAAACATGGACACGACAGTCAAATAAACATGGACACGGCAATCAAACAAGCATGGACAGTCAAACAAACATAAACATAGTAGACAAACAAACATGGACATTAAAACAAACATAGACACAGCAGACAAAACAAGCTAGTGTAGTCGGTGAGTATGAGTCTTGTATAAAATGAGGATCTTGTGGTGAAGTCTCAAAACAAGATTTTACTTTTTTTGATAAGCCACGATCAGAAATTGGAATGCTCATTTCATTCTGAGAAATTCTGCGTAACTTACACGGCCAGTCTGGTTCTGATATAAAGTCAGGATCTTGAGGTAAAGACTCAAGCATTGTTTCACAACCTCTTTCCATGTCTATCAGGCTTCAAAATTTACTAGTCTGATGGGACAAGAACAGACAGTTCATCTCCATGTGGTACTGGTCTTGAGTTGATGGGAGATTTAGATAATTCAAGGTCCATCTATTTTTATGACATTCCATTCTGAAGGGGAGACACCATGTAAAGATAACAATCACTTACATGATCCATAGAAAGATAACAATCACTTACATGATCCATAGAAAGATAACAATCACTTACATGATCCATAGAAAGATAACAATCACTTACATGATCCATAGAAAGATAACAATCACTTACATGATCCATAGAAAGATAACAATCACTTACATGATCCATAGAAAGATAACAATCACTTACATTATCCATAGAAAGATAACAATCACTTACATGATCCACAGAAAGACAACAATCACTTACATGATCCATAGAAAGATAACAATCACTTACATGATCCACAGAAAGATAACAATCACTTACATGATCCATAGAAAGATAACCGTCACTTACATGATCCATAGAAAGATAACAATCACTTACATGATCCATAGAAAGATAACAGTCACTTACATGATCCATAGAAAGATAACAATCACTTACATGATCCATAGAAAGATAACAATCACTTACATGATCCATAGAAAGATAACAATCACTTACATGATCCACAGAAAGACAACAATCACTTACATGATCCATAGAAAGATAACAATCACTTACATGATCCATAGAAAGATAATAATCACTTACATGATCCACATAAAGATAACAATCACTTACATGATCCATAGAAAGATAACAGTCACTTACATGATCCATAGAAAGATAACAGTCACTTACATGATCCACAGAAAGACAACAATCACTTACATGATCCATAGAAAGATAACAATCACTTACATGATCCATAGAAAGATAATAATCACTTACATGATCCATGGAAAGACAACAATCACTTACATGATCCATAGAAAGATAACAATCACTTACATGATCCATAGATAAATAACAATCACTTACATGATCCATAGAAAGATAACAATCATTTACATGATCCATAGAAAGATAACAATCATTTACATGATCCATAGAAAGATAACAATCACTTACATGATCCATAGAAAGATAACAATCATTTACATGATCCATAGAAAGATAACAATCATTTACATGATCCATAGAAAGATAACAATCACTTACATGATCCATAGAAAGATAACAATCATTTACATGATCTATAGAAAGATAACAATCATTTACATGATCCATAGAAAGATAACAATCATTTACATGATCCATAGGGAGTGAAGGCGCTATCAGCCACCAGTAGCTGATATACTAATATCAGGGTCAGCGAAGCGTAGCTGATATACCAGTGTGAGGTTTAACGAACCATAGCTGATATCCTAGTGTCAGGTTTACCGAACCATAGGTGATATCCTAGTGCGAGGTTTAACGGACCATAGCTGATATCCTAGTGTCAGGTGTAGCGAATCATAGCTGATATCCTAGTGTGAGGTTAAGCGAACCATAGCTGATATCCTAGTGTCAGGTTTAATGAACCATAGGTGATATCCTAGTGTGAGGTTTAACGAATCATAGGTGATATCCCTGTGTGAGGTTTAATGAATCATAGCTGATATCCTATTGTGAGGTTTACCGAACCATAGCTGATATCCTAGTGTTAGGTTTAGGAACCTTAGCTGATATCCTTGTGTCAGGTTTAGCGAACCATAGGTGATATCCTAGTGTGAAGTTTAGCAAACCATAGCTGATATCCTAGTGTCAGGTTTAGCGAACCATAAGTGATATCCTAGAGTGAGGTTTACCGAACCATAGCTGATATCCCAGTGTGAGGTTTACCAAACCATAGGTGATATCCTAGTGTGAGATTTAACGAACCATAGCTGATATCCTAGTGTCAAGTTTAGCGAATCATAGGTGATATCCTAGTGTGAGGTTTAGCGAACCATAGATGGTATCCTAGTGTCAGGTTTAGTGAACCATAGGTGATATCCTAGTGTCAGGTTTAGTGAACCATAGCTGATATCCTATTGTTAGGTTTAGTGAACCTTAACTGATATCCTTGTGTCAGGTTTAGCGAACCATAGGTGATATCCTAGTGTGAGGTTTACCGAACCATAGCTGATATCCTAGTGTCAGGTTTAGCAAACTATAGCTGACTAGGACCCTATCTCTTGGTACCCCCAGTAACAGGCCTAGCCTGGCTAATGGGGCAGGGATCACCATAGTTCCCATAGAAGTGGAGTCTGCTAATGAAGTATTTCACATCCCCTTCTTTCTAGCTGCACTCCGGGACTTAAAACAGGTTTATAACCCACTCCCAAGCCAATACGATGCTTTGCCTCAACACCTTCACAGCATCGGCTGCAATGAACACCAGCTTCCAGTTACAGGGAGATAGCGCAAGACAAGTCAAGTCAAGACATGATTTATAGACTCTCACTGTTTGAATAAAACACTGAAGGGCACTGACTATCCTTTATTACTCAACCAACCACAGAAATACACAACACATGAATTACAGCAAGTATATAGTACCCAGGGCTTGTTTTGGTCTCCTAACTTACAACAGAAATAATGGTGAATTGCTGTCTTGATTAAGGAAGTAATTGCACATTTCTGAGATGAAAAGATTACTTCATCACACATATAACAGAAATTATCAACACTGTTTAATGCATTTCCACAGCATCTTGAAAATAAAATTAGAAACAGTTTTTAAAATGTCACCAAAAAAAAAAAAATATGTTAGTGCTAAATGAGAAAAGGAAAGACACATGAGCAATATGGTTTCTGCTTGAATCTCACACCTGAGCTAACCCGTACCCTCTTAAATTCTCTGATTTAAATATTTCATGGACAGAACATGAGTACAGTCAAGCACCGACTTACGGCCGGCCGATATATGGCCGTTCGTGCTGAGGCCAAAATTTCATAGAAAAAAAAGGGAAATGTTCTAGAAAACGCCAAAGCAATATTATAAAGCAGCAAATTGATTTAATAAATAAAGTTGTAACATAAGTTGTAATACAATCCTGGTATTTCATTTATAACAGACAGAGAAGAGAAGCTGATGTATCTATGATACTTTTGTTATGCTGTATGCGTATATTTCAATAAAGACAAATAACTTTCAACTCTCAGCATATTTCGGTTTTCATCACAATCCACAACATCATATCCCCTCCCCTCCTCCCCCCTCCAAGATTGCCTATTTTGTGAGTACAGTGTGTGTGTGTTTGTATGTTTGTATGTGTGTATGTCGGTACGTGGATATGTGTGTACGAACAATCTCATGTGTCACTGAAAAATGATTACAGTCAGTGATGTGTATGCCTATTGTGAAAGTTTGTATTCCTAACAGCTCATCTGTAGACCTCTCAGTTGTAAGCAAGATGGCCTGCTGATGACGTGTAACAGCTCATCTGTAGACCTCTCAGTTGTAAGCAAGATGGCCTGCTGATGATGTGTTCATTTGCAGATTATCAACGATGTCTTGCAGCCATCTTCGTCTTGGTCTTTCTCTCTTTATTTTTCCCCTTATGTACCCTTCCAAGACAGTTTTCTCTAGACTATCATGACATTTAATGTGTCCAGAATATTTAAGTTTTCTCTCTTTAATCCTCTTTACTAGCCAGCAATATTAAATATTAAGTCTTGTAGTATGGATATATTTGTTCTTTTCTGTGTCCATGATATTTGAAGAACTCTTCTGTAGCATTTACATTCAAAGGCATTTATGTGTTTCTCAGTTGCTTGTTAAGTGTCCAGGTCTCACAGGCATATGTTGGGATGGGAAAGATGCATGCCCTTAAAAATCTTATTTCTGTAGTTCTGTCTGTTCCTCTCCACAGATTCTTTATTTGTTTTACTTTCTGAAGAGCGATAGATGTCCTCCTTTTAATTTCCCTCATTGTATATCCATTATTAGTTAGTAATGATCCAAGATATTCAAAACCCTCTTCCAATTTTTCCTCATTTATATATATATTTCAGCTGCCTTGTTTATTTTGTCAGTTGTCATCAATTTAGTTTTCTTTGCATTAAGATAGAGGTTCTGCTCTTCGCTGTTCTTACGGACTGACACAATTAGTTTTTCCATTCCTTTTTGTGTTGTGGACAGCAATACTGTGTCATCAGCATATCTAATCTCTGGTATTTCATAACCTCCAACTGTTATGGCATCACAATATTCTTTGTCTACATCTTCTCTAACATTCCTCATTATATTTTCAGTATATAAGTTAAATAAGTAAGGTGACAATATGCACCCCTGACGAACCCCTTGTTTTATGTCAAACCAAGTTGTTGTTTCACCATTTATTCTTACTGCTGCTTGTTGGTCTAGATACAGCAGTGATGTTAATTGTATCAAATGTGTTGGAAATCGCATTTTTTCCATTATTTCCCAAAGTTTCTGGCGTTGTACACAATCAAATGCCTTTGAGTAGTCTATAAAGGATAAATATAGATTCACATTAAGCTCTCTGCATTTCTCTATTATTAATCTTATATTGAATATGTGATCTCTCGATCCTTTTCTTTGCTTGAAACCAGCTTGGACCATATTTACTTCTTCTTCTATTTTCTTTCGAAGTCTACCCATTATGATTTTTAACAGAATTTTACTGGCATGACTAATCTGGGCAACAGTTCTGTAGTTTGTGCATAATTTCGGGTTACCCTTTTTTGGCAGTGGTATGAATACAGTTCTTTTCCATTCTGTTGGCCAAATACCTGAATGCCATATCTTTTTACATAGTGCATGATAGATTGTTGCACATTCCTTTCCTCTTGTCTTAATGAGTTCAGTTGTTGTTTGTGACTAAAAAGAAAAATAAGAGTAGGAACATGGAATGTAAGAAGTATGTATGAGGGAAAGTATCAAATAATAAGTGACAAGATGAAAAGAACGGGGATACAGATTTTGGGAATCTGTGAACATCGATGGAAAGGATCAGGACACTTCAAGAGCGAGAATGATATTATCTTTATATACTCTGGTGGAGAAGTAGGAGGAAAGAATGGAGTGGCTCTTAAGTTGGACAAATCAGCATCAAAAGCATTACTAGGTTACAATCCGGTAAGTGATAGAATCCTCATTATCAGACTTAAGGTCTAGAAATGTAACAATCATCCAGATACATGCACATAATCAGCAGCAAAAGAAGATGAAGTAGAAGACTTTTATAACACACTGCAAACGACGATAGATCAGGTACGGAAAAATGATATTGTATTAATAATGGGGGATTTTAATGCAAAGATTGGTACAGAAAGAGTAGAAGACGAAGGACATGTTGTGAGAAAATTATGGATTATATCAAATTAAGGTAAGCGAAATAAAAAAAAAATCAGTGAAAAAATAAACGAAAAATAGTACCGGAATGGGAAACTTATCTCAGTTCGTGTAAATGCATTCCGTTACCATTTGCGTTCATTTTTTCATTGATTTTTTCATTTTTTTATTATTTCGCTTACATTAGTTTGATGTAATCCACATTTTGTCTCTTCTCTCTAATTCTTCGTCCTGTTTGTTTTTGTTTGATAAAGGCTCGCGCCGAAACGTTACAAGTTTCTTATCGTTAAATAATAAAACTGTTCCTACTTTCTTCTTAGTTTATACATTTCCTTCCCAGTCCAAAGCTAAACTAGTCTTTAGCATCCTATCAGTTTACTGCGGGCATAAGCTCTGTACACAGAGACAGTTTTACTGCGGGCATAAACTCTGTACACAGAGACAGTTTTACTACGGGCATAAACTCTGTACACAGAGAAAGTTTTACTGCGGGCATAAACTCTGTACACAGAGAAAGTTTTACTGCGGGCATAAACTCTGTACACAGAGACAGTTTTACTGCGGGCATAAACTCTGTACACAGAGACAGTTTTATTACGGGCATAAACTCTGTACACAGAGACAGTTTTATTACGGGCATAAACTCTGTACACAGAGACAGTTTTACTGCGGCCATAAACTCTGTACACAGAGACAGTTTTACTGCGGGCATAAACTCTGTACACAGAGACAGTTTTACTGCGGCCATAAACTCTGTACACAGAGACAGTTTTACTGCGGGCATAAACTCTGTACACAGAGAAAGTTTTACTGCGGCCATAAACTCTGTACACAGAGACAGTTTTATTACGGGCATAAACTCTGTACACAGAGACAGTTTTACTGCGGGCATAAACTCTGTACACAGAGACAGTTTTACTGCGGGCATAAACTCTGTACACAGAGACAGTTTTACTGCGGGCATAAACTCTGTACACAGAGACAGTTTTATTACGGGCATAAACTCTGTACACAGAGACAGTTTTACTGCGGGCATAAACTCTGTACACAGAGACAGTTTTACTGCGGGCATAAACTCTGTACACAGAGAAAGTTTTACTGCGGGCATAAACTCTGTACACAGAGAAAGTTTTACTGCGGGCATAAACTCTGTACACAGAGATAGTTTTACTGCGGGCATAAACTCTGTACACAGAGACAGTTTTACTGCGGGCATAAACTCTGTACACAGAGACAGTTTTACTGCGGGCATAAACTCTGTACACAGAGACAGTTTTACTGCGGGCATAAACTCTGTACACAGAGACAGTTTTACTGCGGGCATAAACTCTGTACACAGAGACAGTTTTACTGCGGGCATAAACTCTGTACACAGAGACAGTTTTACTGCGGGCATAAACTCTGTACACAGAGATAGTTTTACTGCGGCCATAAACTCTGTACACAGAGACAGTTTTACTGCGGGCATAAACTCTGTACACAGAGATAGTTTTACTGCGGGCATAAACTCTGTACACAGAGACAGTTTTACTGCGGGCATAAACTCTGTACACAGAGACAGTTCTGCTGCATGCATAAACTTAGTTTACAGCTCAGTGAGCCAGCAGTTACTGATCCACACGCGGCTATTTTAATCCGTGTTTGGAACCACAGCCGACCAAGATCCTATTCCCCCCCTCCACCCCTCAAAGAGATGTCTCTGGAACTTGTAGTATCTGTATAAAACGAGCAGAAATGGGTAGATGACCGCAAGACGACACAATGTTCTTGTAAAAGTGACAGTGACGACACAATGTTCTTGTAAAAGTGACAGTGACGACACAATGTTCTTGTAAAAGTGACAGTGACGACACAATGTTCTTGTAAAAGTGACAGTGACGACACATTGTTCTTGTAAAAGTGACAGTGACGACACAATGTTCTTGTAAAAGTGACAGTGACGACACATTGTTCTTGTAAAAGTGACAGTGACGACACAATGTTCTTGTAAAAGTGACAGTGACGACACAATGTTCTTGTAAAAGTGACAGTGACGACACAATGTTCTTGTAAGAGTGACAATAACAACACAATGATCTTGTGAGAATGACGACACAATGACCTGGTAAGAGTGACAATGACGACACAATGTTCTTATTAGAATGACACTGACGGCAATCTGTTCTTGTGAGAGTGACAATGACGACACAATGTTCTTGTGAGAGTGACAATAACGACACAATGTTCTTGTGAGAGTGATAATAACGACACAATGTTCTTGTGAGAATGACAATAACGACACAATGTTCTTGTGAGAGTGACAATAACGACACAATGTTCTTGTGAGAATGACGACACAATGTTTTTGTGAAAGTGACAATAACGACACAATGTTCTTGTGAGAATGACGACACAATGTTCTTGTGAGAGTGACAATAACGACACAATGTTCTTGTGAGAATGACGACACAATGTTCTTGTGAGAATGACGACACAATGTTCTTGTGAGAATGACGACACAATGTTCTTGTGAGAGTGATAATAACGGGGCATTGACCTAGTAAGAGTGACAATAACGACACTCTGTTCTTATTTGAGTGACAATAACGCCACAGTGACCTGGTAAGAGTGAGAATGACGACACAATGTTCTTGTAAGAGTGATAATGACGACACATTGTTCTTGTAAGAGTGACAATGACGACACATTGTTCTTTTGAGAGTGACAATGACGACGTAATGTTCTTGTAAGAGTGACAATGACGACACATTGTTCTTGTAAGAGTGACAATGACGACATAATGTTCTTGTAAGAGTGACAATGACGACACATTGTTCTTGTAAGAGTGACAATGACGACACATTGTTCTTGTAAGAGTGACAATGACGACATAATGTTCTTGTAAGAGTGACAATGACGACACATTGTTCTTGTAAGAGTGACAATGACGACACATTGTTCTTGTAAGAGTGACAATGGCGACACAGTGTTCTTGTGAAGGCGATCGCTAAAGACGGAGACAGTTTTGTTCGCAATTAGACTTTGTTGGAATGTACAGTGACAGAACTAATTATAAATTAGTTGAACAGCAAATATGTTCAGACTGCTGTATATATTTTTCAAGGTCAGGTTTCAACCACTGTAGGAGTTGTTCAGCAACATGATGATGATGCTTACCCAGGCTCGTCAAGGCGTGATAAATGTTTCATGTCAGTGCAAAGATGAAGAGGTAGAAGAAGAAAGATGAGGAGGAGGAAGAAGAAAGATGAGGAGGAGGAAGAAGAAAGATGAGGAGGAGGAAGAAGAAAGATGAGGAGCAGGAAGAAGAAAACAGAGTTAAATAGACGAGGTTTATCAGGGCCAACGACAAACAGATTTACCAGAACATGAAAAATAAACCAGATTTACCAGAACATGAAAAATAAACCAGATTTACCAGAACATGAAAAATAAACCAGCTTTACCAGAACATGAAAAATAATCTGGCTTGAACAGGACATAAACAAGAAACCAGGTTTACCTGGAGAGCAACAAGAAGACCAGCCAGACCCGGAACTGAAGTGTGGCGACTGTGACGAAGTTTGGCGCGAGAACTATCTCTTCCCTCGAAACTGGACCCGGTCGAGTGTGAGTTGATCATCTCTGAGAGTGTCAGAGTCCAGCAAGATCTGATACAGCCCGAGAAGCAGTCACTAACATAAACATTGACAGACACTTCAATAAATCTTTATTTTACATCCTGTTATCCGATCTTCCTGGAAATCTGAGCATCCACTGCAAGAAGCATCAAGCAACAGTAAAATATACATGGAAGGTCTTTTCATTTTATCGCTGAAATTATTTAAAAAAAACACGCTTTCCTTCAACAGAAGAACTTTCGTAAATAAATGATAATGTCGGTGAACCGCTTTCGTCATTTATGATTATAATTTAGTAGATAACTGAATCACGACCGATTCTTTCATGACTATTTTGTCTGATATTCCTTCCTTTGCTCTAACTAAAACTAGACTAAAACTATAGTTTCTCAGAGTTGACCACTCTAGGAACAAACTTTCTCAGAATTGACCACTCTAGAAACAAACTTTCTCAGAATTGACCACTCTAGAAACAAACTTTCTCAGAGTTGACCACGCAAAGTACAGTCGACAAAAACGGCCTCCCTAGATACTGGCTCGTGTCCAGCACCCTCATATCAGGCATATCGTTTGTGTAATAACGGGGCATCTAGCTTACACGTCCAAGATTACATATCATCTTTTGTATCAACATTTTCAGCTTAATTTGCATATTGTTGAAACTTGACTTCTGGAAGGTTTGTGTAGAAATGTCAGTTTGAAAACAGATCATCTAATGCCATACACAAGACTTTAGTTCAGTAAATTATGTCCACCATCAGACACAAACCATCGGATACAAACCATCAGATACAAACGATCAGACACGAACAAATCAGACTTGGTCATCTCACAGCACAGTAACACTAACACAAGCAGACAGCCTGTCCACCTTCAGAGTATGTGAGTTTGTGAATGTGAAAGTTTCCAAATATCACCCTCACTTACAAGAGGCAGAAAGCAGCAAGGAGACAAGCGCCCGCTAGCCACACGGAAGAAGATGGGCGCCAGACGGCCACACGGTCACACAGAGGCCATAACTTGGCACGAAAATGATTTATTTTGTTTTGTGCTGGTCTAAGCGATTATATCTCTCACAGAACGCTCACTGCTAACACAAACAAGACCCGGCCAACTTGGCTTGGAGGGGAGGGCGGGACAACATTAGAGGACTTGAGACATGGTCCAAGGATGACCTCTACAGCATCAGCAACATGAATTCTAGAAGAGTGGGGAGCAAAGCTTTAGTGTATGCCACAACAACATGAATTCTAGAAGAGTGGCGAGCAAAGCTTTAGTGTATGCCACAACAACATGAATTCTAGAAGAGTGGCGAGCAAAGCTTTAGTGTATGCCACAACAACATGAATTCTAGAAGAGTGGCGAGCAAAGCTTTAGTGTATGCCACAACAACATGAATTCTAGAAGAGTGGCGAGCAAAGCTTTAGTGTATGCCACAACAACATGACTCCATCAACAACATGACTCCATCAACAACATGACTCCATCAACAGTAGGACTATATCAAAAAATATAATTAACTCCATCAAAAGTATGACTCCATCAACAGCATGACTATATCAAAAATATAATTAACTCCATCAATGGCATGACTTCATCAAAAACATAACTCCATCAATAGTATGAATCCATCAAAAACATAACTCCATCAACAGTATGACTCTATCAAAAACATAACTCCATCAACAGCATGACTCCACTTGTCCCTGTACGCGGATGATCTGAAGTTCTGGAACTATTCAGGCCAGACCAGAAAACTCATCTCAGAACTGGCACAGGGGGAGCCGTACAGAAGAGATGTGTATGAGCTTTCATGTTAGCTCACTTGCCAGACTGACGGAGTATTCTGCCTCCAGGTTATATGTTAGCTCACTTGCCAGACTGACGGAGTATTCTGCCTCCAGGTTATATGTTAGCTCACTTGCCAGACTGACGGAGTATTCTGCCTCCAGGTTATATGTTAGCTCACTTGCCAGACTGACGGAGTATTCTGCCTCCAGGTTATATGTTAGCTCACTTGCCAGACTGACGGAGTATTCTGCCTCCAGGTTATATGTTAGCTCACTTGCCAGACTGACGGAGTATTCTGCCTCCAGGTTATATGTTAGCTCACTTGCCAGACTGACGGAGTATTCTGCCTCCAGGTTATATGTTAGCTCACTTGCCAGACTGACGGAGTATTCTGCCTCCAGGTTATATGTTAGCTCACTTGTCAAACTGACGCAGTATTCTGCCTCCAGGTTATATGTTATCTCACTTGTCAAACTGACGGAGTATTCTGCCTCCAGGTTATATGTTAGCTCATTTGTCAAACTGACGCAGTATTCTGCCTCTAGGTTATATGTTAGCTCACTTGTCAAACTGACGCAGTATTCTGCCTCCAGGTTATATGTTAGTTCACTTGTCAAACTGACGCAGTATTCTGCCTCTAGGTTATATGTTAGCTCACTTGTCAAACAGAGGCAGTATTCTGCCTCTAGGTTATATGTTAGTTCACTTGTTAAACTGACGCAGTATTCTGCCTCTAGGTTATATGTCATCTGACTTGTCAAACTGACGCAGTATTCTGCCTCCAGGTTATATGTCATCTGACTTGTCAAACTGACGGAGTATTCTGCTTCCATGTTATATGTCATCTGACTTGTCAAACTGACGCAGTATTCTGCCTCCAGGTTATATGTCATTTGACTTGTCAACTGACGCAGTATTCTGCCTCCAGGTTATATGTTAGCTCACTTGTCAAACTGACGGAGTATTCTGCCTCTAGGTTATATGTTAGCTCACTTGTCAAACTGACACAGTATTCTGCCTCCAGGTTATATGTCATCTGACTTGTCAAACTGACGCAGTATTCTGCCTCCAGGTTACATGTCATCTGACTTGTCAAACTGACGCAGTATTCTGCCTCCAGGTTATATGTTAGCTCACTTGTCAAACTGACGCAGTATTCTGCCTTCAGGTTATATGTCATCTGACTTGTCAAACTGACGCAGTATTCTGCCTCCAGGTTACATATTATCTTATGAAATGCGCTGATGCAAGGCAGGGTGGGTGTCACTGCCAGAGCACACAGTTGTCGTGAATCATCATGGCCATGTCATTTTCTCTTATCAGTGGCAAGAGGTCAGTTCTTTTTGTAAAGGACCAATCGTTTCATCCTCTCTCGATCTAGTCAACACAACCTCTCTAAGTTAGAGGTAAGGGTGGGAGTGGGAGATCAGCGTCACTGAAGCGGTAAAACCGTAAGTGCTCTTCTGCCTAGTCAGAAGTTGACCAGAAGCTGCCAGTTAGTCTCACCATCCACACCAGCTCCGTAACTAGAGGCGTCATTCCTGTTACTTCCCAGAGCGTTAACCCTGGTACCCATTTCTTTCTTGAGGCTGGGTGACCCCCCGGGGAGAGAGAGCCAGGGTCTGACAGACCTCGACGAGTGAAGGTCAAAACCGGATGGTCTGGCCGGCAAGCGAGTGTCTAATCCACTACATTGGCGCGGCTGCCGCTGAAACAAACTCTTGAAAACACTCGTCCAACATGGCAGCCCAATGAAGGCAACTCAGATCGCGAACTTCCTTGCGCAGCGATAGTTTCTCTTCCTACTTTTATTTCTTTCCATTTCCATACCTCATGTCATATCGCCACATGCAGGTATCAAGTTACACCACAGCCATGGACTTGTGACATGCAGGTATCAAGTTACATCACAGCCATGGACTTGTCACATGCAGGTATCAAGTTACATCACAGCCATGGACTTGTCACATTATCAAGTTACACCACAGCCATGGACTTGTGACATGCAGGTGTCAAGTTACATCACAGCCATGGACTTGTGACATGCAGGTATCAAGTTACATCACAGACATGGACTTGTGACATGCAGGTATCAAGTTACATCACAGCCATGGACTTGTGACATGCAGGTATCAAGTTACATCACAGCCATGGACTTGTGACATGCAGGTATCAAGTTACATCACAGACATGGACTTGTGACATGCAGGTATCAAGTTACATCACAGCCATGGACTTGTGACATGCAGGTATCAGGTTACATCACAGCCATGGACTTGTGACATGCAGGTATCAAGTTACATCACAGCCATGGACTTGTCACATGCAGGTATCAAGTTACATCACAGCCACGGACTTGTCACATGCAGGTATCAAGTTACATCACAGCCATGGACTTGTCACATGCAGGTATCAAGTTACACCACAAAGTACTCCCACTAACAGGACCTAGCCTGGCTAACAGGACAGGGATCGCCATAGTCCCCATGGTGGTGGAGTCTGCTAAAGAAGCACAGCACACCCCCTACTTTTTAGCTGTACTCCGGGACTGAAAAAGTAGCCGCCATAACCCGCTCCCACGCCGATACGATGCTGTGCCTCAACATCTCTACAGCGTCGGCTGCAAAGAACATCAGCTCGCAGTTACAGCGAGCTCATACAAGTACAGTTATAACTGTTGGTGATAAACTAACACTTCCGTTCTTTCTTTTGTGTATGAAAGATAAATCACTTTGTTTAAATAATTTTTCCCGTATGTCAGATTCTTGTTCATTCATTCATTTGCATGTCCCTTGTGGAACTTTGCCTCCCTAACAGCACTCCTGTAGGCCTCTCGGTTGTGAGCAAGATGGCCTGCTGCTGATGCATCCATTTGAAGATCATTAACGATGTCTTGCAGCCATCTTCGCCTTGGTCTTCCTCTCTTTCTTTTTCCCATTATGTACCCTTCCAAGACAGTCTTCTCTAAATTATCATGACGTTTAATATGTCCAAAATACAAGGGGAAGTCACTAAGTAACTCGCAAATTAAAATATTTTATCATTGGCAGTTATCAGGTAGTATTTAAATATATCCTTATATAGTACCATCATCCAACTTTATAACAGTTGTATGTAGGGGGCGCTGGGAGTTGCGTGCGCATGCGCAAAGCAATAACAAAATGGCTACCCAAGTGTTAGCGTGTGCCAAAGAAGGACAGAGAAGTGTAGTGCGATTTTTGTGGGCTAAAGAACATTCATTTGAGGACATTCATAAGGAAATTATTACAGTTTATTCTGAAAAGTGTTTATCACGTAAAACAGTCTCTAACTAGGTAAAAGAATTTTCTCAGGGACACTGAAATTGTTAACAAAGTCCAACTTGGCCATCCTGTTCAGATTGCAACAGAAGCGACTGTGCAACGTGTGAATGAAATTATCAGAGCAGATAGACGAGTAACAATAGACAGTGTAGCAAGTGCAATCAGATGTTCACATAGCTTAGACTACAGAATAATGCATGAGCAACTGGATTTTCGGAAAGTTTGCTCACGTTGGATACCCAGAGATCTGAACAATGAATACAAAATGAACCGATTTGGTTTGTCATTGCAGCATCTCTTGTCATTACACATATGAAGGTGAAGACATGCTCCAAAGGATTATTACTGGAGACGAATCTTGGGTGCATCACTACCACCCCGAACCAAAACGTGCCTCAATGCAATGGAAACACCCGCCAAAAAAAAAACAAAAACTCAAGATTACGCCTTCTGCGAGGAAGGTTATGCTGACAGTGTTCTGGGATTATCAAGGAGTGTTGTTAACCAAGTTCCAGAAGTATGGTGACAGTGTGAATTCTGTATCGTACTGTGAAGTTCTGTCGATGCTATGGGATGCAATTGAAAGAAAACGTCCTGGTCTGCTGACTGGAGGTGTGCTTCTCCTTCATGACAATGCCAGACCACATACGGCTCAGTTAACCCAAGAGAAGGATTAGCCAGTTGGGTTGGGAAGTTCTTGACCATCCAGCCTATAGTCCTGACTTAGCTCCAAGTAGTTTTCATCTGTCTGGTCCATTGAAAAACCACCTTGGCAGGAGAAGATTCTCGAGTGACGAAGAGGTGGAAACAGAAGTAAAAAAAATGGTTCAGAAATCGGACTCACGATTTTTACGCCATGGGTATTGCATCACTGATTACACGATGGGACAAATGTATCAATGTTGGTGGGGATTACGTTGAGAAATAGGGGAATAATATAGGTTCAAAAATTAAGTTTTCAAATTACTGTCGCATTTAGTTTTTTTTTTTTTTTTTTGTAACAGGAATTTGCGAGTTACTTAGTGACTTTCCCTCGTATTTCAATAATTGGTGTATAAGTATACAACTATACACTAAACACTGCAGTAAAGCTGTGATACTAGAATGTAACCGGCCCCGCTGCGTTACCTGCCCTGTAGTTTGGGAAATGAAAACAATCACCTTTCCCAAAACTATCCTCACTCTTCATGAGGGATTCACATGCGAGTCCCGAAATGTGATATATGTCATCGTGTGCAAAAGATGCAGGATAACATATATCGGTGAGACTGGCCTCAGATTAGGGGACCGCATGCAAAAACATTTGTACGACATCACCCAGCATGCTTCTAAACCAGTCCCAAATCATTTCAATGGCCCCAACCACAGAGGCAAATCTGATTTTCTGGTAACAGCCATTAAACAATGTCACGCAGATGATACAAGCCGCCTGGCACTTGAGAACCGCTGCATTCAAAATTATGGGACGCTGGAACCACATGGGTTAAACTCGCTGTTTAGTTACACGTAACATCATTTTCTTCAATCATTATAGTACCTCTCCACTAAATGCACCCCTTCTTACTTTTCAAACTTCCTCACAGCATCACTCTGCAACCCCGCTATTTTCTCTGCAACACCTCTTCCCCAATCACCTGTTTCAAATTCTCCTAGCTAGGCCAGTAGTGCGTCACTCTCTCTCCCCTCCCCGGTTCCCCATCCACCACCCCCAGTTACAACCCACCGACCACATGTCACAGGTCTCTATTTAAACAATTTCCACGTCCCACTAGATCCATTCCTGACACACACCGCCAGACAAGCCACACATTGCAATTTACAGCTAAGTACTCCTTTAAAAAACTTTTGTTTTTATTATTATTTTTTTTTAACAGTATTCATGTAAATCTATACTTTATCTCCTCTCCCTATTTCTTCGTCCTGTATGTATGATTAAGGCTCACGCCGAAACGTCACAACTTTGTAATCGTTAAGTAATAAAGCTGCTCCTACTTTTTTCGAATTTTATACATTCCCTCGTATTTAAGTTTTCTCTTTTTAATCCTCTTTACTAGCCAGCCTTCTTCAATATTACGTTCTTGTAGTATGGATATATTTGTTTTTTTTTTTTTGAGTCCATGATATTTGAAGATACACACAGACACACATAAGATACACACACAAGATACACATATGGACAAACACAAGATACACACAGACACACATAAGATACACACAAGATACACATATGGACAAACACAAGATACACACAGACACACATAAGATACACACACAAGATACACATATGGACAAACACAGGATACACACAGACACACACAAGACGCACATGATACACACACACACACAAGATACACACAAGAAACACATGATGCTCAGAAACGATACGCATATAGAGGCACACAAAATATACATACACAAGTACATACAAAATACACACACAAAATACACACAAGAACATAAAAAACATGCTCAAAAGACACATATAAAAGATACAAATGCACATCAAATATACACAAAAGAAACATACACAAGATAAACATGGGAATACGTGCAATTAGACTAGATACAAACTCATGATACACACACACAGACTAGATACAAACTCATGATACACACAGACTAGATACAAACTCATGATACACAAAGAGACGAGATACAAACTCATGATACACACAGACTAGATACAAACTCATGATACACAAAGAGACGAGATACAAACTCATGTTACATACACAGACATTCACAAAATACACACACAGGCATACAATATATATATATATATATATATATATATATATATATATATATATACATATATACATATACATATACATATACAAGATACAGCAAAGACACACAACAAAATACACACAAAAGATACACACACAAGGTGTGCGTAAGATATAAACACAGACATATATTGCCACAGTATGAGATCAATGTTGCTATAGTATGAGATTATATGTTGCTATAGTATGAGATCAAGTGTTGCTTTACTATGAGATCACATTTTGGTATAATATAAGATTATATGCTGTTATACTATGAGATAGCATGATACTATAGTATAAGATTATATGCTGCTATAGTATAAGGTCACATGTTATAGTATGAGATCAGATGTTGTTATAGTATGAGATCACATGTTGCTATAGTATGAGATCACATGTTGCTATAGTATGAGATCACATGTTGCTATAGTATGAGATCACATGTTGCTATAGTATGAGATCACATGTTGCTATAGTATGAGATCACATGTTGCTGTAGCATGACATTATATGTTGTTGTAAGAGATCACATATTATAGTATTTGATCACATGTTGCTATAGTATGATATCTCCGTGTAGTCAGTATATCTAATGTGAATATACAGTCTCCTTAGTAACACACAATAATTAGTGTATAAGTAAACACCTAAACACGAATCTCTGCAGTAAAGATGTGATACTAAAATGTATAAACTACGAAAAAACGTAGGAACAGCTTTATTACTTAACGAACACAAAGCTGTGACTTTTCGGCGTTAGCCTTAATCATACAAACATAAACAGGACGAAGAAATAAAGAGACGAGATTTTAGATGATGGTAGTGAATGGGGAAAGGAGAGAGAGAGAGAGAGAGAGAGAGAGAGAGAGAGAGAGAGAGAGAAATGTAATCTAGCTAGGAAAGGGTGAAATAAATGATTGTGGTTGTAGTAGAGGGGTTGTAAAACAATGATGTATGTAGGTTCTGAATTATGTTCAAAGAGTGATAATGGAGCTTAGTGGAGAGGGGTTATGTTGTGGAAGAGAAGAATGTTATGTGTAGCTGAATAATGAGTTTAAACCATGTGGTTCCAGCGTACACAGTCCTGAATGCAGCGGTTCTCAAGCCCCATGCGGCTTGTGTCATCTACGTGACATTATTTGCTGGCTGTTACCAGAAAATCAGATTTGCCTCTGTGGTTGGGGCCACTGAAATGATTCGGGACTGGTTTCGAAGCATGCTTGGTGATATCGTACAGATGTTTCTACATGCGGTCCTCTAGTCTGAGGCCACTTTCACCAATATAAGTTATCCTGCAACTTTTGCATACGACATATATCACATGACAGGACTCGCATGTGCCAAGACGGAGGACTGGGCATTTTCCTAACTTTTTCCGCTATTTTACCGATAAAGACCCTCACCCCACCATTAACAATGACACCATAATAAAACTCACACAGCTGGTACTAAACCTAAATTCTTTCGAATTCAATGGCGAATACTTTGAGCTAATCATTGGCGTCGCCATGGTAACGAAAATAGGTCCCAGTTATGCATGTTTATTTATGGGCTTTCAAGAAGTTAAATTATGAGAAACCTACACTGGCAGACTTCCAGAATTCTATAAAAGGTACATCGTTGATGGCATTGGAATCACAAGTATGCCACAGGAAGAGCTAAAAAGATTTATTGAATTCTCCAACTTACTCAGTAATAACATAAAATTCACTTATGAAATTTCTGACAAGTCTTAACTTTTTAGACATTAACATTTCTATTGGCACAAACAGGCTTGTCACCTCTGTATTTTACAAGCCCACAGACAGCCACACCTATTTGCTATACACCTTCTCCCATCCTGAAGCCTGTAAGAACTCCATCCCACATTCCCAACTCCTCCTTCTTCGTCGCATATGTGGCCACTGGGGGTGGTGGATGGGGAACCAGGGAGGGGAGGGAGAGTGATACAATGTTGACCTAGCCAGGAGAAGGTGAAATAGATGATTAGGGAAGAGGGGTTGCAAAGTGATGCTGTGAGGAGGTTTGACAAGTAAGAAGGGGTGGACTTTGTGGAGAGGTACTATAATGATTGAAGAGAATGTTACGTGTAGCTAAACAACGAGTTTAACCCGTATGGCTACAACGTCCCATAATTTTGAATGCAGCGATTTTCAAGCGCCAGGCGGCTTGTGTCATCTGCGTGACATTGTTTGATGGCTGTTACCAGAAAATCAGATTTGCCTCTGTGGTTGGGGCCACTGAAATGATTTGGGACTGGTTTCGAAGCATGCTGGGCGATGTTGTACAGATGTTTTTGCATGCAGTCTCCTAATCTGAGGCTAGTCTCACCAATATACGTTATCCTGCATCTTTTGCATACGATGACATATATCATATTATGGACTCGCTTGTGAATCCCTCATGAAGAGTGAGGATAGTTTTGGGAAAGGTGATCGTTTTCGTTTCCCAGACTACCGGGCAGGTAACGCAGCGGGGGCGGTTACATTTTCTGGTAACAACATATATAAGGCTCTGCTTCAAGTGGCTGTGGACAAGGATGTCCTTAAGGTTTGGCTCATGTTTTCAATGCAGAAATTCAGACGCACATCTTTGATATTGAGATACTGACGCAGCTGAAGCTTGTAAGACGCACATTTTAATCTCTTACAGAGAATTCGCCAGATTGTTGACTGTGAGGCTCCTAGCTGTAAACCTGCACGTGTAGTGAACTTGCGGAGGCTTCGCTTGTGAGCTTCTCTAATACGATTCCTTTTTTTCGTTGGTCCTGGACGTCCCTGTTGAGGAGCTGTGCACAGACTGTCTTCATCCCGGAATTTCCCATCCCAATTCTTGATACATTTGAAAAGAGACGCTGTCTTCTGGAATTTCGATCAAAATCGTCACTGCACAGTCACAACGGACGAGGTTCTTGCGTATTCAAAAACACAAAATGACTGCCCATGTTTACTGAACGCCATATTTGCTACTTCTGCCTCCTAGCGGCAAACCACGGGAGCTCTGCTGTGCACGGGCTTTATTTAAAAAATAAACGTAAACTTGAAGACTCTCTTTCTCTCTCTCTCTCTCTCTCTTGGCGTAGGAATTATCTTGATCTGTTATATTTCACAGAGTTACGAATAACCAGGTATGTGTGTGTGTCTCACTATCATATGACCAACATATCATCAGCTCTGTGACAGTATTCTATGAATACTGCATTTGAGTCATATCTTTCACTATCTTTAAAAAGATCCTTAAACCTTTTACGATCTAAGAGATATAATCCAAAATAAGTTTAGTACTCTGACTAAACTACATACATAAGTATGATTAAAGCCCTTACTTAATTATTACGTAGGGAGTTCAAGGGAAGGTCAGTTTTGACACTTGTCAACTTTTTAGAGTTTCGGAAAATTTTATAGTGAAATGTTTGTATAGCCAGCTAAAGTTGGAAACTGAAAAGTTAAATTTGGGTTTTTTTTTTTTTTTAGAGACTTGTCCAAGGTCGTAAACAGGGGGTTAAACTCCTCGTGAAAAGCAAACTTCAAGAAACTTCGGTTAAGAAAATGTAGCTTATATTTAAATGCTAACGTTTTAGGTAAAAAAGGGTCATTGTCATTATGCCTGTGCTTAGAGTGGTTATCCTTGAAGTTGACGAGTTTATGAGTTAAATGAAGATGTGCTAGCATTAGAATGATGTGAAAGTTGAGCTAGTATTTTTTTCCTGGATCCATGTAATGTTGTTGATGTTGCTACAGTTGTCTAAAGTAGAGATGTAAACTGAAGAGTGTGAAATAGTTCTTTTTTTAGATTTAGTAGGACTTGTAAAGTCCGATATTTTGTGATGTGACGTTTTCTTGTGGATCCATGGGAACTTTCATCGAGACTGTAAGTTGGCTCTATATTACATCATGTTGTATGTCCGTTACTCTATCTGAGAGTGAGTGTGACCACTCCCTCCTTTTATGGCGAACTAGTTCTCGTCAGTGAGAGAAGCGGTTTGATTATCTGTATACTCAATATTTTGCCACATCATCACTTATCACCGCCCATTCTCTCCACAATAAACATGTGTTTTTCCTGTTACTAAATTGGGTGTCCAGTGGTTCTCAAACTGTTGAAATGTGTCTGTTCTTATTTACATATTACAATTTCTGAGAATTTATTAAATGGAGATGAGAACAAAGTAATCCAGTTGCTGCCTGGGTCAGCGGTTCTCACAGTTGCGAAGTATTTCTTTAGCTGTTCTGCTCTAGTGTTGCCGTGTGGCGCTCTAGCCAAGCAGGATACGCCCATAGCACAGCGCCAACATATCACCAACATATCACCAACATATCACAAGCACAGTACCAACATATGACCAACATATCGCCAGCACAGTACCAACATATCACCAGCACAGCACCATCATATCACCAGCACAGCACCAGCATATCACCAGCACAGCACCAACATATCACCAACACAGCATCAACATATCACCAACACAGCATCAACATATCACCAACACAGCACCAGCACAGTACCAACATATCACCAACATAAAACTGACAGAGGTTTCACTCATTCACCCTCAACATATTATCATACATGTTAATCATCCACCGTGCCCACACTAGTCACAACGTACACATGTACAGACAGTACATGTTAATCATCCACCGTGCCCACACTAGTCACAACGTACACATGTACAGACAGTACATGTTAATCATCCACCGTGCCCACACTAGTCACAACGTACACATGTACAGACAGTACATGTTAACCATCCACCGTGCCCACACTAGCCACAACATACACATGTACAGACAGTACATGTTAATCATCCACCGTGCCCACACTAGTCACAACGTACACATGTACAGACAGTACATGTTAATCATCCACCGTGCCCACACTAGTCACAACGTACACATGTACAGACAGTACAGATAACATCCCTGTTTCCCTGCCATTAAGGCATGTCGAGGATACGGTGTTAGGCCCGTATCTTAAAGACCATCGGCACATGAAAGTCAGGTCAGTCTCACGCCAGGCCACATTTACCTTCCCAGGTTTCTCTGGTACCAATTTCTAGAGGCTGGGTGGACCCCCGGGCATTTCTGATGTGAAGGTCCCAGAAAACATTCCTACCAGTGGGACCTGGACATTGTAGCAGCGGACCAGTAGAGCAAGAAATGTACAAACAGTAGCTGGCAATAATCTGAGGAAGATGTGTATTTATATTCTCAAAGTTGATCTATCATCTGTCATGATTCTATCATCTTTCTTGATCTTCATTTTTTTCTGTGGCAGGACTGAAGATAACAAATGTTAGGTTTTTTTCTCACTCTCTTACCTGACATAATATGTCCTGCTTTCTCTCTCTCTCTCTCTCAAACCTGATATATGATGTCCTATTCTCTTTCTCTCTCTCTCTCTCATACCTGACATGTGATGCCTTTCTCTCTCTTTCGCATACCTGATGTATGATGTCCATTTCTCTCTCTCTCTCTCTTTCTCTCATACCTGACACATAATGTCCTTTCTCTTTCTCATATCTGACATACGATGTCTTTTTTCTCTCTCTCATACCTGACATATGATGTCCTTTCTCTCTCTCTCTCATACCTGACATATGATGTCTTTTTTCTCTCTCTCTCATACCTGACATATGATGTTTCTTCTCTCTCATACCTGACATATGATGTCCTTTCTCTCTCTCTCTCATACCTGACATATGATGTCCTTTCTCTCTCTCTCTCATACCTGACATATGATGTCCTTTCTCTCTCTCTCATATCTGACATATGATGTCCTTTCTCTCTCTCATATCTGACATATGATGTCCTTTCTCACTCTCTCTCATACCTGACATATGATGTCCTTTCTCTCTCTCTCTCTCATACCTGACATATGATGTCCTTTCTCTCTCTCTCATATCTGACATATCATTTCCTTTCTCACTCTCTCTCATATCTGGCATATGATGTCCTTTCTCACTCTCTCTCATATCTGACATATGATGTCCTTTCTCTCTCTCTCATATCTGACATTTGATGTCCTTTCTCTCTCTCATACCTGACATATGATGTCCTTTCTCTCTCTCATACCTGACCTATGATGTCCTTTCTCTCTCTCTCATATCTGGCATATGATGTCCCTTCTCACTCTCTCATATCTGACATATGATGTCCTTTCTCACTCTCTCATATCTGACATATGATGTCCTTTCTCACTCTCTCTCATATCTGACATATCATGTCCTTTCTCACTCTCTCTCATATCTGACATATGATGTCCTTTCTCACTCTCTCTCATATCTGACATTTGATGTCCTTTCTCTCTCTCATACCTGACATATGATGTCCTTTCTCTCTCTCATACCTGACCTATGATGTCCTTTCTCTCTCTCATATCTGGCATATGATGTCCCTTCTCACTCTCTCATATCTGACATATGATGTCCTTTCTCACTCTCTCATATCTGACATATGATGTCCTTTCTCACTCTCTCATATTTGACATATGACGTCCTTTTCTCTCATACCTGACATATGATGTCCTTTCTCTCTCTCTCTCATACCTGACATATGATGTCCTTTCTCTCTCTCTCTCATACCTGACATATGATGTCCTTTCTCTCTCTCTCATATCTGACATATGATGTCCTTTCTCTCTCTCATATCTGACATATGATGTCCTTTCTCACTCTCTCTCATACCTGACATATGATGTCCTTTCTCTCTCTCTCTCTCATACCTGACATATGATGTCCTTTCTCTCTCTCTCATATCTGACATATCATTTCCTTTCTCACTCTCTCTCATATCTGGCATATGATGTCCTTTCTCACTCTCTCTCATATCTGACATATGATGTCCTTTCTCTCTCTCTCATATCTGACATTTGATGTCCTTTCTCTCTCTCATACCTGACATATGATGTCCTTTCTCTCTCTCATACCTGACCTATGATGTCCTTTCTCTCTCTCTCATATCTGGCATATGATGTCCCTTCTCACTCTCTCATATCTGACATATGATGTCCTTTCTCACTCTCTCTCATATCTGACATATGATGTCCTTTCTCACTCTCTCTCATATCTGACATATCATGTCCTTTCTCACTCTCTCTCATATCTGACATATGATGTCCTTTCTCACTCTCTCTCATATCTGACATTTGATGTCCTTTCTCTCTCTCATACCTGACATATGATGTCCTTTCTCTCTCTCATACCTGACCTATGATGTCCTTTCTCTCTCTCATATCTGGCATATGATGTCCCTTCTCACTCTCTCATATCTGACATATGATGTCCTTTCTCACTCTCTCATATCTGACATATGATGTCCTTTCTCACTCTCTCATATTTGACATATGACGTCCTTTTCTCTCTCTCATATCTGACATATGATGTCCTGTCTCATTATCTCATATCTGACATATGATGTTCTTTCTCTCTCTCATACCTGACATATGATGCCCATGTGTGACATCTTACAAGAGAGTGCTATGTGCAAGTTTCAGTGTTAATCTTACTCTCCTTCATGCCCCACTTTCGTAATTTGATTAAAACTAGGAGGAGCTAACAACATAGACACATTGGTTGTGATATTTACAATTACTAACAACATAGACACATTGGTTGTGATGTATACAATTACTAACAACATAGACACATTGGTTGTGATGTATACAATTACTAACAACATAGACACATCTGGTTGTGATGTATACAATTACTAACAACATAGACACATCTCATTGTGATGTCTACAATTACTGACAACATAGACATATCTAGTTGTGATCTCAAACACATCTCTTGCAGTCTATCCACTTTTTTGCAACTTTAAGTGAAATTATTGAATCATAGTGAAGTAAACAAACATTTATTCTTTATTTGCAAACTTTTGTTTTCCTCACTGACTTTTTCTTATTTAACGTTAACTAAAATATGCTAACTGCAATATGAGAACATATGGAATTCAATAGTTATAAGCACAAAAACCAAGTTAAGACTATTCAATTCAAATGTAATATCCACCCTCATTTATGCATGCGAAAGCTGGAAAACAACTAAAGAAATAGAACAGAAATTAGACTCTTTTGAAAACAAATGCCTAAGGAAAATACTCGGCATCAAGTGGAACGAACAAGAACAATGCAGAGATAAGACAGATGACTGAACAACAACCAGTCTCATGGGTGATCAGGAAAAGGAAATGGACATATGTTGGTCACTTGATGAGAAGAAATGACCAGAGAATCCCAAAACAAGCTATCAAGTGGAACACAACAGGCCACAGAAAAAGAGGCAGACCACTTGAAACTCTGAAGAGAGGCCAACTCTGTTAAGAGAGGCCAAATTAACAGGCACAAAATCCTTTGATGAGGTTGAAAGACTCGCCGAAGACAGGAAAAATTGGCGAACTACTTTGCGAGCCCTATGTGACGTTTAACGGCACGGGAAGGACATAAGATATAAGATATATAAGAATACACTACAAAACCTTACATCATGAATACACTACATTAATAAACTACAATAACATTACAACACAGAAACCAAACACAGCAAACATAACACAACAACAAGTCACAATCACCACACTAACCAGTTAGTCACAACAAGAACAACACAACAACCAGTCACAATCACCACACTAACCAGTTAGTCACAACAAGAACAACACAACAACCAGTCACAATCACCACACTAACCAATTAGTCACAACAAGAACAACACAACAACCAGTCACAATCACCACACTAACCAATTAGTCACAACAAGAACAACACAACAACCAGTCACAATCACCACACTAACCAATTAGTCACAACAAGAACAACACAACAACCAACCACAACAAACACAACATAACAACCAGACAACAAGAACAACACAACAACCAGACAACAAGAACAACACAACAACCAGACAACAAGAACAACACAACAAACAATCACAATCACTACACTAACCAACCAGTCACAACAAGAACAACACAACAGCCAAGCACAACAAGAATAACACAACAAAAAATCATAATCACCACACTAACCAAGCAGTCACAACAAGAACAACACAACAGCCAAACACAACAAGAACAACACAACAACCAGACACAAGAAGAACAACACAACACAACCAGACACAACAAAAACAACACAACAACCAGTCACAATCACCACACTAACCAGTTAGTCACAACAAGAACAACACAACAACCAGTCACAATCACCACACTAACCAATTAGTCACAACAAGAACAACACAACAACCAGTCACAATCACCACACTAACCAATTAGTCACAACAAGAACAACACAACAACCAGTCACAATCACCACACTAACCAATTAGTCACAACAAGAACAACACAACAACCAACCACAACAAACACAACATAACAACCAGACAACAAGAACAACACAACAACCAGACAACAAGAACAACACAACAACCAGACAACAAGAACAACACAACAAACAATCACAATCACTACACTAACCAACCAGTCACAACAAGAACAACACAACAGCCAAGCACAACAAGAATAACACAACAAAAAATCATAATCACCACACTAACCAAGCAGTCACAACAAGAACAACACAACAGCCAAACACAACAAGAACAACACAACAACCAGACACAAGAAGAACAACACAACACAACCAGACACAACAAAAACAACACAACAACCAGTCACAATAAACACAACACAACAGCCAAACACAACAAGAACAACACAACAACCAGCCACAGCAAACACAACACCACAACCAGTCGCAACCACCACACTAACCAACCAGTCACAACAAGAAGACACAACAACCACCCACAATAAGAGCAACACAGCAACCAGTCACAACAAACATAACACAACCAGGAACAGAAAAGGCTGGCAGGTTTGGAGCAGATATAAAGTAAAGAAAAAAAAAAGGCTTGTTTGTCTGATCAATATTCCACTAGTCCCTGCAGCTGCCCGTATATCCTGTACGGGACAGAGCTGGCTGGGTCGGTGGGGCCAGAATGTCGCCAGCCATCTCTCAAGTTTGATCTGAGGAGTAGGGTCTTCTAGGACTTTGTCCGGCTGGTGTGTGGTTGTGTGAGGTTGTGTGTGGGGAGGGGGTTGCTATTATGTGTATTTAGCAATATGTATGTGTGTGTGTGTTGTCTGTGTATGTGTGATAGGAAAAGAGATGTGTGTCTGTGAGTGTGTGTATGTGTCTCTAAGAATGTGTGAGTATTTGTGTGTTTGAGTGTGTGGGGTCTATGAGTGTGGGTGATTGTGTGTCTATGAGTGAGTGTCTGTATGTCTGCGAGTGTGTTTGTGTGCCTATAAGTGTGAGTGTTTATGTGTCTTGTACTTGTACGAACTCCCTGTAACTGCGAGCTGATGTTCTTCGCAGCCGATGCTGTAGAGATGTTGAGGCACAGCATCGTATCGGCGTAGGAGCGGGTTATGGCGGCTACTTTTTCAGTCCCGGAGTACAGATAAAAAGCAGGGGGTGTGCAATGCTTCTTTAGCAGACTCCACCACCATGGGGACTATGGCGATCCTTGCTCCGTTAGTTAGGCTTGGGCTGTTACTGGGAGTACCACGGAGAGGTGAGACAGGGTCTTGGTCAGCTATGGGTCGCTAACCCTGACGCTGGCATATTAGATGTGGGTCGCTGATTATCTCATCAGACAGGCGTCTTTACCCCCTTTTGTGTGTCTATGAGTGTGAGTATTTGTGTGTCTATGAGTGTGAGTGTTTGTGTGTCTATGAGTGTGAGTATTTGTGTGTCTATGAGTGTGAGTGTTTGTGTGTCTATGAGTGTGAGTATTTGTGTGTCTATGAGTGTGAGTATTTGTGTGTCTATGAGTGTGAGTGTTTGTGTGTCTATGAGTGTGAGTATTTATGTGTCTATGAGTGTGAGTATTTGTGTGTCTATGAGTGTGAGTGTGTGTGTGTCTATGAGTGTGAGTGTTTGTGTGTCTATGAGTGTGAGTGTTTGTGTGTCTATGAGTGTGAGTATTTGTGTGTCTATAAGTGTGAATGTTTGTGTGTCTATGAGTGTGAGTATTTGTGTGTCTATGAGTGTGAGTATTTGTGTGTCTATGAGTGTGAGTATTTGTGTGTCTATGAGTGTGAGTATTTGTGTGTCTATGAGTGTGAGTGTTTGTGTGTCTATGAGTGTGAGTATTTGTGTCTGTGAATGTGAATATTTGTGTGTCTAATAGTGTATTTGTGTGTCTATCAGTGTGAGTGTTTGTGTGTCTATGAGTGTGAGTGTTTGTGTGTCTATCAGTGTGAGTGTTTTTGTGTCTATGAGTGTGAGTGTTTTTTGTCTATGAGTGTGAATGTTTTTTGTCTATGAGTGTGAGTATTTGTGTGTTTATGAATCTGAGTGTTTGTGTGTCTATGAGTGTGTGTTTGTGTGTCTATGAGTGTGAGTGTTGTGTGTCTATGAGTGTGAGTATTTATGTGTCTATGAGTGTGAGTGTTTGTGTGTCTATGAGTGTGAGTGTTTGTGTTCTATGAGTGTGAGTGTTTGTGTGTCTATGAGTGTGAGTGTTTGTGTGTTTATGAGTGTGAGTATTTGTGTGTCTATGAGTGTTAGTGTTTGTGTGTCTATCAGTGTGAGTGTTTGTGTGTCTATGAGTGTGAGTATTTGTGTGTCTGTGAGTTTGTGTGTCTATGAGTGTGAATGTTTGTGTGTCTATGAGTGTGAGTGTTATTTGTCTATGAGTGTGAGTGTTTGTGTCTATGAGTGTGAGTACGTGTGTGTTTATGAGTGTGAGTGTTTGTGTGTCTATGAGTGTGAGTGTTTGTGTGTGTGTCTATGAGTGTGAGTGTTTGTGTGTCTATGAGTGTGAGTATTTATGTGTCTATGAGTGTGAGTGTTTGTGTGTCTATGAGTGTTAGTGTTTCTGTGCCTATGAGTGTGAGTGTTTGTGTGTCTATGAGTGGGAGTGTTTGTGTGTCTATGAGTGTGAGTATTTGTGTGTCTATGAGTGTGAGTGTGGTACCCGGGATCTGCAAAGAATAGGACCACTGTACCCTACCATGCATGATCGTAAAAGGCGACTAAGGAGGGTTCAGCATAGGGCCAGCAACCCTATCTGGTAAAAAACAATCAGACTGCTACAGAAACAGAAGCAAGGGAAAAAGCAAATGCAGGTGGAAGGAGAAATGCGTATCAGGAAACTGAGCCCATGAAGGTTGTGGATGAAAGCCAGCCACTGGAAGTCCCCAGCCTGACTGCAGACCTCCTGGAACCTAAACAAAAGATGCAAATAGGCAGCTGGAATGTAAGAACACTAAACCAGACTGGAAAACTAGCACAAACCATCAAGGAAATGCACAGATACAAACTAGACATACTAGGAATACAAGAAGCAAGATGGACAGGACAAGGCAGAAGGAAATTAACAACACAGCACACAGAAGATACAATAATATGGTCAGGTAAAGAAGACTTCATGAAGGAGGAGTAGCATTGATTATAACAAAAGAAGCATCAAGAGCATTGCTGAAATGGACCCCAATAAATGAGAGATTATTATATGCACGTTTCAACTCAAGATTCACGAAGCTGTCTATTATAGTTTGTTATGCACCAACAGAAGCAGCTGAAGAGGAATTAAAAGAAGATTTTTACAACAGCCTCCAAGCCACAGTAGAAACAATACCCAAGCATGACATGCTACTCATCTTGGGCGACTTCAATGCAAAAGTAGGTGAAGGAAATGAAGATAGAAGAAGAATCATGGGAAGAGAAGGAATCGGAGAAATAAATGAAAATGGAGAAAGACTGTGCAGTTTCTGTGAAGAAAACATGATGACCATCGGAGGGACAATTTTCCAACACAAAAACATCCATAAGGTGACTTGGAGGTCACCAGATAAAACCACAGAAAACCAAATCGATCACATACTAATAAACAACAAGTGGAAACGGTCACTACAAGATGTGCGAACAAGGAAAGGAGCAGATATAGGAAGTGATCACAACCTTCTGGTAGCAAAAATAAAACTAAAATTAAGGAAAGCCAGAATCGGAGAACACAGAAGATACATTTTGATACAAGAAAACTGATAGACCAGCAAACAAGAAATGAATTCTCAATAATACTTAAGAACCGCTTCAGTGTCCTACAAGACGAAGCAGAAATGTCCATATTAGAGTTCAATAAAACACTACAGGAAACAGCAAAAGAGGTGCTGGGATATCGGAAAAGGAGAAAAGAGGAATGGATAAGTGAGACCACATGGGAAAAGATAGAGCAAAGAAAAGAAATCAAGAAAAAATTACTGAACACCAAATCACAACGGCTTAAAAAACGAGTTTTAAGTAATTATGCACAAAAAGACAAAGAAGTGAAGGAATCATGCCGTCAAGATAAACGTCAGTATTATGACAACTTAGCAGAGACAGCAGAGAAAGCAGCATATACAAATGACATGAAAACCATATATAAAATCACAAAGCAGATGACAGGTAACTTCAATACAAGATGTGAAAGTGCAGTAAGAACACAAAATGGACAACTGGTCAGTGGAGAAAGAGAAAAAATTGAAAGATGGAGGGAACACTTTAACACCCTACTAAACAGAACACAAGCAGCACAAGCAATAGATATACCTGAAGCAAAAGCGGAACTAAACATCAATACAGGACCAATAACAATAAATGAAGTAAAAGAGGCGATAAAGATGCTAAAATCAGACAGGGCACCAGGTGAAGATGAAGTGACTGCTGAGATGTTGAAAGCAGAAGAAACAGAAACACCAAAACAACTTTGCCGGATATTACAACAAATCTGGGATTTAGAAAAAGCCCCAGAGGAGTGGAAAACTGGTCTTATAGTAAAACTACCAAAGAAGGGTGACCTCAGAGATTGCGGGAACTGGAGAGGCATTACCCTACTGCCACTCACTAGTAAAGTATTTTGCAGAATAATCATCAACAGAATTGTACCAACACTTGAGGAAAAACTTCGGAAAGAGCAGGCAGGATTTAGGAAAGGAAGATCATGCATAGACCATATATTTGTACTTAGACAAATATTAGAACAGGCAAATGAATGGCATAGCACAACATATGCATTATTCATAGATTTTGAGAAAGCCTTTGACAGTGTCAACAGAGATGCACTGTGGAAAATCCTAAGATGGCATGGCCTCCCCCATAAAATAGTTAATGTAATCAAAGCCCTATACGAGGGTTTTCAGTGCAAAGTTATCTGTGGAGAACATACCTCCAGCAGCTTTAGGGTACAAACAGGAGTGAAACAGGGATGTGTACTATCACCAACATTATTTATCTTGGCAGTAGACTGGTTAATGAAGGAGGCAACATCAGACAAACGCAGAGGATTACAATGGACCCTTAACACAGTGCTGGAGGACCTTGACTTTGCGGACGACATTTGTCTATTATCAAGCAGTCACAAAGATATGCAAGATAAAATAAACAAGTTAACCCAGAATGCGAACAACGTAGGACTAAAGATCAACGTAGGAAAGACAAAGTTAATGAAGCAAAATGTGAACAACAGAAATGTACTCAGAGTAGATAACAAGTTAGTGGAGGAGGTCAACGAATTTGTATACCTTGGCAGCAGAGTAGTAGAAAATGGAGACAGCACAGAGGACATCAACAGCAGACTTACTAGAGCAAAACAGGCTTTTGCAATGCTACAGAATATATGGAAATCAAATAAACTAAGCATAAATATGAAAATCAGGATATTTAAGAGTAATGTTCTAAGTGTACTACTCTATGGAAGTGAATGCTGGAAAATCACCAAAACCATAGAAAACAAGTTGAATTCTTTCCAGACTAAATGTTTACGTAGAATTAAAAAAATATTTTGGCCAAACACCATAAGAAATAACATCTTATTGGCAGAAATGCAGATGAAACCACTGACAACAATTATTGAGGAAAGACGCTGGCGATGGTTGGGACATGTGCTCCGAATGACTGACAACTCACTACCAAAAATAGCACTAAGATGGACACCACAGGGGAGCAGAAGTAAGGGTAGACCAAAAGAGACATGGAGAAGAACAACAGAAAGGATGTTGAGCAATAGAGGGCTCACCTGGGCAAGAGCAGAAAAAAAGGCGAAAGACAGGCATTTGTGGAAAACCCTTGCGGAAGCCCCATGTGCCCTGGGCACTTAAGATCCAGAGATGAGTGTGAGTATTTGTTTGTCTATGAGTGTGAGTATTTGTGTGTCTGTGAGTGTTTGTGTGTCTATGAGTGTGAGTATTTGTGTATCTATGAGTGTGAGTGTTTGTGTGTCTATTAGTGTGAGTATTTGTGTGTCTGTGACTGTTTGTGTGTCTATGAGTGTGAGTGTTTTTGTGTCTATGAGTGTGAGTGTTTGTGTGTCTATGAGTGTGAGTATTTGTCTGTCTATGAGTGTGTTTGTGTGTCTATGAGTGTGAGTGTTTGTGTGTCTATGTGTGTGAGTGTTTGTGTGTCTATGAGTGTGAGTATTCGTGTGTCTATGAGTGTGAGTGTTTGTGTGTCTATGAGTGTGAGTGTTTGTGTATCTATGAGTGTATATGTATCAGCTGTTGTGTGTCTATGAGGAGGTGAGTGTGTATCTGTTTATGTGTGTCTGTATGTATGCTGTTGTGTGTCTGAGTGTGTTTGTGTCTATGAGTGCATATTTGTGTGTATGAGTGTTTATGTGTGTCTATGAGTATGTGTATTTGCATTATGTCTATGAGTATTTGTGTGCTTGTGTTTGATGGGATCGGCGAATCCCGAATTTGAAAATGTGTGGGAGTAAAACATCTGCGTACATGGGACCTGGGGTTTAATCTCAGTAGGGATCATCCCACCCCACCCCACGTCTGATTAGTCACTGAAAGTTTTTGAAACTAGTGAAACACGTAGAGATAGACAAGCAGAAAGACAGACATACATAGAGACAAGAAGACAGATATACATAGAAGCAAGAAGACAGACATACATAGAGACAGACATATATAGAGACAAGAAGACAGACACACATAGAGACAAGAAGACAGACTACATAGAGAGACACACATACATAGAGACAAGAAGACACACATACATAGAGACAAGAAGACACACATACATAGAGACAAGAAGACACACATACATAGAGACAAGAAGACATATATACATAGAGACAAGAAGACACACATACATAGAGACAAGAAGACACACATACATAGAGACAAGAAGACACACATATATATTGACAAGAAGACACACATATATAGAGACAAGAAGACACACATACATAGAGACAAGAAGACACACATACATAGAGACAAGAAGACACACATACATAGAGACAATAAGACACACATACATAGAGACAAGAAGACACACATACATAGAGACAAGAAGACACACATATATTGACAAGAAGACACACATATATAGAGACAAGAAGACACACATACATAGAGACAAGAAGACACACATACATAGAGACAATAAGACACACATACATAGAGACAAGAAGACACACATACATAGAGACAAGAAAACACACATACATAGAGACAAGAAGACAGACGTACATAGAGACAAGAAGACACACATGCATAGAGACAAGAAGACAGATATACATAGAGACAAGAAAACACACATACATAGAGACAAGAAGACAGACGTACATAGAGACAAGAAAACACACATACATAGAGACAAGAAGATATACATGCATAGAGACAAGAAGATAGACATACATAGAGACAAGAAGACAGATATACAAGGAAAGAAATTGTCAGAAAGAAGGGGAGACAAGCATTGATAAAGATAGGCTGGCGGATGGAAGACAGATTCATAGATAGGCGTATAAAACAGATTCACAGGTAAGAGAGAAGGATTCACAGGTAGGCGTATAAAACATATTCACAGGTAGGCATGTACAAATTCTATGCAATAACCCAAAAAAGTTGTCCACAAATAATCCGCTGTACCTTATGCCGAGAACTTATCAATCACCCCTCGTGTTTTGGCAAAATAATTAAGATATATATTGACACAACACAGAATATGACATGAAAACAGTGTATTCATATCTTGACAGCACAGAATATAACAAGAAAAGAATGTTGACATATCTTGACACAACAGAATATAACAAGAAAAAATGTAGACATATCTTGATGTAACATAGAATATAATAAGAAAACAATGTAGACATATCTTGACACACCATAAAATATAACAAGGAAACAATGTAGGCATATCTTGATACGCCATAGAATATATTTTTAAAAAAACAATGTAGGCACTAAAAACTTGGCGCACAAACAGAAAGTTAACTCCCTCACCCCATAGAACCTAGCAATGCCGGTAGATCTTGCACACTTACGAGAATCAATGCTCACAATGCCGGTAGATCTTGCACACTTACGAGAATAAATGCTCACAATGCCGGTAGATCTTGCACACTTACGAGAATCAATGCTCACGTCGATATTTTGACAAAGTACATATAACATAAAAAGTAGCAAAGGTTTTAAAATTATAGAGTAACTTCCTTCCAGTTTCTTCTGATCAAATTTCTCATCAAAATTTTTCTGACGGAGCATTAATTCAAGCGTCGAAGAGCACAGACTACGCTGGTTGGGCCATGTAGAAATAATAGAAGAGCACAGACTACGCTGGTTGGGCCATGTAGAAATAATAGAAGAGCACAGACTACGCTGGTTGGGCCTTGTAGAAATAATAGAAGAGCACAGACTACGCTGGTTGGGCCTTGTAGAAATAATAGAAGAGCACAGACTACGCTGGTTGGGCCATGTAGAAATAACGGAAGAGAACAGACTACGCTGGTTGGGCCATGTAGAAATAATGGAAGAGAACTGACAAATAAAAATTATGTATGTACAAGAGATGAAGGAAACAAGACCAAAGGGTAGACCAAGACAGACGTAAAGACAACATAGAAGAGGATATAAAGGCAATTGGTGTCATTAACTGGAGAGAAAAGATTAGGAATAGAGAAGAATGGAGGCGAACTTTATCTGCCGCAATGAGCCTTAATGGCTTGGAAAGCTGAAGAAGAAGAAGAAGAAGAAGAATCAATAAGTATCCGTATGACAGAAGAATAATGTAGACACATTAAGACAGTGTAACAGAAAAATAGTGTAGCCACATTTAGACACAAAGCTGCACAGAGACAGAGTTACATACAGATACAGAGACAGAGTTACATACAGATACAGAGACAGAGTTACATACAGAGACAGAGTTACATACAGATACAGAGACAGAGTTACATACAGAGACAGAGTTACATACAGATACAGAGTTACATACAGATACAGAGACAGAGTTACATACAGATACAGAGACAGAGTTACATACAGATACAGATACAGAGTTACATACAGATACAGAGACAGAGTTACATACAGATACAGAGACAGAGTTACATACAGATACAGAGACAGAGTTACATACAGATACAGAGTTACATACAGATACAGAGTTACATACAGATACAGAGATAGAGTTACATACAGATACAGAGATAGAGTTACATACAGATACAGAGACAGAGTTACATACAGATACAGAGTTACATACAGATACAGATACAGAGTTACATACAGATACAGAGATAGAGTTACATACAGATACAGAGATAGAGTTACATACAGATACAGAGACAGAGTTACATACAGATACAGAGTTACATACAGATACAGAGATAGAGTTACATACAGATACAGAGATAGAGTTACATACAGATACAGAGACAGAGTTACATACAGATACAGAGATAGAGTTACATACAGAGACAGAGTTACATACAGATACAGAGACAGAGTTACATACATATATATAAACCTATGAGGGGACAGAGACAGAGTTACATACAGATATATAAACCTATGAGGGGACAGAGACAGAGTTACATACAGATATATAAACCTATGAGGGGACAGAGTAAATAAAACGAAATAAAAGGCACACTTTAAATCTTCACTGAGTGTGACCAACAAAAGACTGCAGACATAGCTACGCTGACTGTGACAAACAAAAGACTGCAGACATAGCTACGCTGACTGTGACAAACAAAAGACTGCAGACATAGCTACGCTGACTGTGACAAACAAAAGACTGCAGACATAGCTACGCTGACTGTGACAAACAAAAGACTGTGACATAGCTACGCTGAGTGTGACAAGCAAATTAATGCTGGCAGAACTATTAGCGGGGTTTAACAAATGAATGTTGACATGTGTGAACTCACCACAGAATTCCTCCTGTGAGGATGTCGTTGCGTTCCTGTCATACCTGCCACCTGGACAGCAGTCACATGAGCAATCACATGACCAAGCTAATGTGTAATCCGGTTAGAAATTGACAAGTGATCCCTAATAAATTCACTTCAGCAGCGACATTTTGTGGAATTTTATCCTTCAAGTTTTAATTGAGGTAAAGTTTCTGTTTCTTTTTTTTTACAGACTCAAAAACAGAAGTATAAAGTTCAAAGCTGACACGTGACAAACTAAAAAGTTAGTTGTGGTTAGATGTGGTAGCTGACTTTAACTCTCGCCTGCTGTCTGTCCGCGTGCTGAGCTGTCACGTGCTACAGGTCGCCTGGCTTGTGACTGAGGTTAAATTAGATGCTCTAGAAATTTTAGTCGATTACACAGACGCCTCACCCACTCCGACACATTTGTCTCACATCTAAACTCTGCCCACACATCTAAACTCTGCCCACACATCTAAACTCTGCCCACACATCTAAACTCTGCCCACACATCTAAACTCTGCCCACACATTTAAACTCTGCCCACACATTTACATTCTACCAACACAGCAAAATTCCACATCTAAACTCTTCCAACACGTCTAAACTCTTCCAACACGTCTAAACTATACCAACGTATATAGATTCCACTGACACATCTAAACTCTACCCACACATCTAAACTCTTCCAACACATCTAAACTATACCAACGTATATAGATTCCACTGACACATCTAAACTCTACCCACACATTTAAAATCTACCAACACATCTAAACTCTACCAACATATATAGACTCCACTGACACATCTAAACTCTATCCACACATCTAAAATCTACCAACGAGTGGAAGTATTTGTTGTGACTAGTTTAATTACTGAATTTGTCTTGTCTGCTGTGTGTAAAATATCTGTTATTATGTGTAAAATATATGTTATTATGTGTAAAATATCTGTTATTATGTGTAAAATATCTGTTGTTATGTGAAAATATCTGTTGTTATGTGTAAAATATATGTTGGTATGTCTAAAATATCTGTTGTTATGCCTAAAATATATGTTGTTATGTGTAAAATATATGTCAATGTACTGAGATAAAACGACGTATTTGTTGTGACTAGTTTAAGTACCGAGATAGTACGAAGTATTTCTTGTGACTAGTTTAAGATAACATGAAGTGAGAAAACTTTGACTGGGCACTGGTAGAACATCTGTTGCATCTTCCGGCACCTGTTACATGGCGCTGATGCTTAACTACAAGAACAAAGTAAGATGAAAACTTATAATGTAGATATGTAAGTGCGTGTGTACGTTGTCTTGTGTGTGTGTACCTCCTAGTGTTTGTGGTTCATGTGTACCACTGCACACGTACAAGTGTGAGTATATAAGTGTGTGAAGGTATATACTGTATGTAGGTGTATATTTGTGTATGTGTGTATGTATGTTTATGTTTGTGTGAAAGTTTTGTGTGTGTATTGTAGCGTATTTCAGTATGAGTTCACTGCTTGAAAGTGTGGAATGCTTAACGTGTGTAAGTGTGTGTACACTAAATATGTGGGGTGTGTGTATACTAAGCTGTGTGAGGTGTGCGTATACTAAGCTGTGTGAGGTGTGTGTATACTAAGCTGTGTGAGGTGTGTGTATACTAAGCTGTGTGATGTGTGCGTACATAAGCTGTGTGAGAAAATATAAGAATTTAAAACACCATTGAGAGAGAGAGAGAGCAGAAAAGAGAGAGAGTAAGAGGGAGAGAGAAAGAGGGAGAGGGAGAGAGAGGCAGAGAGAGATTGATTGACTGATTGATCTTTATTTCAAAAGGGTTAAGAATTGAGCACGCAGGCCCGTCTGACATTCTGCCCTTTATCATACATCTTTCACTCTATTCCAGACATTCTACAAATATGCTGTTCATATAACAAACATAACTAACATTGAAGCTGAGAGACATAAAATAAAATATAACATTTACGTTTCGCTCTTAAACATTCACTCAGTACAGAAGTAACTACATACATTATAAATGACTATCTACTAAACAAAATTTTCGGGACTATTCAGAAAACAATTAATTGTATTCGGTGTCTGTAAGAGCAGCTTAAGATAACTTTTAAGTTTTATAATTCATGGAGACATGTAGTCGACATCAAATAGATATTGGGAAAGCTTGTAGTTGTAGGAAGGAGTATAATTTATATTTTTTATATAGGATGGGAGGGTATTCCAGAGATGAGCAGCAGAATAACTAAAGCTTTTCTTGTAAAGATCAAGTCTAGGTTTTGGAGAGAGAGAGAGAGAGAGAGAGAGAGAGAGAGGCGTACGTGTTTATTACGGATGTAAATGATTTTATTGACACGCGCTGGTATAAGTATCAAAGTAGCAGCATACTACATTGTAACAGAAACACATGCTACAGTAACAAAACAATAATAGCATACTACAATGTAACACATACTCATCATCATCATCAGGTGCCGTGCCGACTGGCGTTGGCTATTATGCTTCTCCAGAGTACACGATCCTTCATGCAGGCCATCAGCTCAGTTGGTGATCTCCTCTCACACCATCCCGTCAGACTGTCCAGTATCATTTCTCTTGGTCTTCCTCTTGATCTTCTTCCTTCTATTTTTCCTGTTGTTATAATATTTTCAATGCCCCCTCTTCTCATTGCATGTCCTATGAAAGTACATTGCCTCTTTCTTATCTTTTTGACAAAGTTTTTTGTCTCTCCAGCTCTTCTCATAAATTCTTCATTAGTTATTTTTGCTGTCCAGGGGATTCGCAACATTCTTCTAATAAACCACATTTCTGCTGCTTCCAATGATTTTTGTGCAGACTTGCCTATTGTCCATAATTCACTTCCATATAACAAGATAGGTTCAATATAGCATTTTAGGACTCGTTTTCTAACATTCATTGATAAGGATGTGTTGGTCAATATGTTTCTCATTCTCTGAAATGCAGTCTTTGCTTGGCCTATTCTGTTCCTAATTTCTGTTCTGCATTTCCCATCTGAAGTTATTACTGCTCCAAGGTATTTGAATTTCTCCACCTGCTTTAGAGTAGTTCCATTTGATTTTATACTGCATCTACACATGCTACAGTAACAAAACAATAACACATACTACAACAAGAATAACATATTACAATGACAATAACTTGTTGAAATTAAAATAACATAATGAAATAACAAATACTCGTATATGTGCAATACTACCACTACTATACATACATTTTCTCTCTCTCTCTCTCTCACACACACATACTTACACGTATATAAGCACAGTCTCACACATATATATACATACACATATATACTTGGTAACACATACATATATACTTGGTAGCACATTCATATATATACTTGAAAGCGCATACACATATATACTTGGTACCACATTCACATATATACTTAGTAAAACATACACATATATACTTGGTAGTACCTACACATATATATTTAGTAGCACATTCACATATATACTTAGTAAAACATACACATATATACTTGGTAGTACCTACACATATATATTTAGTAGCACATTCACATATATACTTAGTAAAACATACACATATATACTTGGTAGCACATTCATATATATACTTGAAAGCGCATACACATAGATACTTGGTACCACATTCACATATATACTTGGTAGTACCTACACATATATATTTAGTAGGACATTCACATATATACTTGGTAGCACATTCACATATATACTTGGTAGTACCTACACATATATATTTAGTAGGACATTCACATATATACTTGGTACCACATTCACATATATACTTAGTAAAACATACACATAGATACTTGGTACCACATTCACATATATACTTGGTAGTACCTACACATATATATTTAGTAGGACATTCACATAGATACTTGGTACCACATTCACATATATACTTGGTAGTACCTACACATATATATTTAGTAGGACATTCACATATATACTTGGTACCACATTCACATATATACTTGGTAGTACCTACACATATATATTTAGTAGGACATTCACATATATACTTGGTAGTACCTACACATATATATTTAGTAGGACATTCACATATATACTTGGTAGCACATACACATATATACTTGGTAGCACATTCACATATATACTTGGTAGCACACACATATATATTTGGTAGCACAAACACATGCTTAACAAACGTACACAAAAATACTTCTTATCACTACTATCACTACTACTACTACCACTACTGCTACTACTACTACTACTACTACTACTACTACTACAACTACTACTACTACTACTATTACTACTACAACTACTACTACTACTACTACTACAACTACTACTACTACTACTACTACAACTACTACTACTAGTACTACTACTATTACTACTACAACAACTACTACTACTACTACTACTACTACTACTACTACTACTACTACTACTACTATTCAGTCAGTCAGTCGTTTGTATGTCCCTTGCAGAACTTTGCCTCCCTAACATCTCTCCTGTAGGCCTCTTGGTTGTGAGCAAGATGGCCTGCTACTGATGCATCCATTTGCAGATCATCAACGATGCTTTGCAGCCATCTTGGCCTTGATCTTCTTCTCTTTCTTTTTCCCATTATGTACCCTTACAAGACGGTTTTATCTAGATTATCATGATGTTTAATGTGTCCAAACTATTTAAGTTTTCTCTCTTTAATCCTCTTTACTAGCCAACCTTTTTCAATATTAAGTTATTGTAGTATGGATATATATATTTTTTTTTTGGGGGGGTGCATGATATTTGAAGAACTCTTCTGCACCAATCACATTCAAAGTCATTTATGTGTTTCTCAGCTGTTTTGTTAAGTGTCCAGGTCTCACAGGCATATGTTGCGATAGGAAAGATGCATGACCTTAAAAATCTTATTTTTGTAGTTCTGTCTGTTCCTCTCCACACATTCTTTAGTTGTTTTACTTTCTGAAGAGCGATAGATGTCCTCCTTTTAATTTCCCTCATTGTATCTCCATTATTAGTTAGCAGTGATCCAAGATATTCAAAACTCTCCACTTCTTCCAGTTTTTCCTCGCTGATACATGTACCGGCTGCCATGTTTGTTTTGCCAGTTGTCATCAATTTAGTTTTCTTCGCATTAAGATAGAGGTTCTGCTCTTCGCTTTTCTTATGGACTGACATAATTAGTTTTTCCATTCCTTTTTGTGTTATGGACAGTAATACTGTGTCATCAGCATATCTAATCTCTGGTATTTCATAACCTCCAATTGTTATGGCATCGTAATATTCTTTGTCTACATCTTCTCTAATATTCCTCATTATATTTTCAGTATACAAGTTAAATAAGTAGGGTGACAATATGCACCGCTGACGGACCCCTTGTTTTATGTCAAACCAAGTTGTTGTTTCACCATTTATTCTTACTGCTGCTTGTTGGTCTAGATACAGCAGTGGTGTTAATTGTATCAAATGTGTTGGAAATCCCATTCTTTCCATTATTTCCCAAAGTTTCTGGACTTGTACACAATCAAATGTCTTTGAATAGTCTATAAAGGATAAATATAGATTCACATTTAATTCTCTGTATTTCTCTATTATTAATCTAATATTGAATATGTGATCTCTTGTTCCTCTTCCTTGTCTAAAACCAGCTTGGACCATATTGACTTCTCTTTCTATTTTCTTATGAAGTCTATCCATTATGATTTTTAACAGAATTTTACTGGCATGACCAATAAAGGCAACAGTTCTGTAGTTTGTGCATAATTTCAAGTTACCCTTTTTTGGCAGTGGCATGAATACAGTTCTTTTCCATTCTTTTGGCCAAATACCTGAATGCCATATCTTTTCACATAGTGCATGATAGATTGTTGCACATTCCTTTCCTCCTGCTTTAATAAGTTCAGCTGTTATCTCATCACATCCTGGTGATTTACCATTTTTCAGATTCTTTATTGTCCATAAAACTTCTTCTATTGTTGGTTCGGGTTCTTTCTACTCCAGTAATAGTTCACACTGTTGATTTCTGCTTTCACAGTCAGTTGTGTCATACATTCCTCTGCAATATTCCTTCCATCTTTCTCGAATTTCCTCTATCTCTGTCAAGGTATTCCCCATCTTCTCACAAATTACATTTAGCTTAGGTATGACATTTCTCGTCAATGTCTTCATTTCTTTAAACATTTCACTATCTCTTTCACACTTCTGATGTCCTTCTATTCTTTCACAACAATCTTGTATGTATTGTTTTTTGTCTTTTCTTATGTTTCTTCGTATTTCTTTTGTTAAAGATTTATATTTCTTTTTGTTGTTGTTTGTCACTTTCCATTACGTCTTCATTTCTCTGAATTGTTTTATTAGTTCTAGTGTGCCTGCTGTAATCCATCCATTCTTTTGTGTTTTCTTTACTGGAACCATGTATTTAGCTGTTGTTATTAAGATATCTCTGGCCTGCGTAGCCAAATCATCTGGTGTCATCTCCTCCTGTACAGCCATCAGGATTTCGAAACGGTTCTTCACTTCTATACCGTATTGTTCTGGTATTTTTGTAAGATCAAACCGGAGTGGTCTTGATCCTGCAACTGTCTTTTTTATCTTTATCTTCATGTCTGCTATTAATAACTCATGGCCCATGTCACAATCAGCACCTGGTAAAGTTTTTGCTGATGTTATACTTGATCTCCACCTTCTTTTGCACTAAAATGTTATCTATTTGATTCTTGGTTTTCCCATCAGGTGATGTCCATGTGTAAAGTCTTCTTGGATGTTGTTTAAAAAGTGTGTTAGCAACCATTAGCTCATTTTCCATGCAAAACGCCATTAGATCATCACCTGCTTCATTTCTATGTCCTGTGCTAAATTTCCCCACAACATATCCTTCGTCTTCTGCTCTTTCTGTATCAGTCTTTGCATTAAAATCCCCCATTTTTAATACAGTACCGTTTTTTTCCGTACCTGGTCTATCGTCGTTTGCAGTGTGTCATAGAAGTCTTCTACTTCCTCTTCATCTGCTGCTGATGTAGGTGCATATATCTTGACGACTGTTACATTTCTAGGAGTGTCCGTAAGTCTGATTGTGAGGATTCTGTCACTTACTGGATTGTAACCTAGTAATGCTTTTGATGTTGATTTGTCCAAGTAAAAAACCACTCCATTCTTTTCTCCTAATTCTCCATCTGAATATAATACTACTACCACTGAAATATTAACACTGAAATACTGACATTAACATTTATTGCAATAATAATGGGATATTCTACAATAACAGACATACATACTGCATTAATATTAACATACAGTGCAGTAATAATAACTTACAGTGCAGTAACAATAACTTACAGTGCAGTAACATTAACATGCAGTGCAATAGCAATAACATGCAGTGCGTTAACAATTACATACAGTGTAGTAACAATAACTACAGTAACAAATATAGACTGCAATAAGAATTATAAACATTACAAGAAATATTTTGTCAACATTTGTTGACATGATCAGCAACAATATCATAAGCAGCAACATCACCAACAACAAAAGTAGCATAAACAGCGACATAACCAACAACAAAAGTAGCAAAAACAGCTACATCACAAACAACAAACGTAACATAAATAGCGAAATCATCAACAACAAAAGTAGTATAAACAGCAACATCACCAACAACCAAAATGATCAAAAACAGCGACATCACCAATAACAAAAGTAGCATACACAGCGACATCATTAACAAACAAAAACAACATAAACAGCGACTTCATCAAGAAACAAAAGTAGCATAAACAGTGACATCACCAACAACAAAAGTAGCATAAACAGTGAACCTACAATAAAAATAACATAAACAGTGACACCACTAATAATGAAAATAGCATAAACAGTGACACAACAGGCCAAAGACAAAGAGGCAGACCACGTGAAACTCTGAAGAGGACATTGTTAAGAGAGGCCAAATTAACAGGCACAAAATCCCATGATCAGGTTGAAAGACTCGCCGAAGACAGGAAAAACTGGCGAACTACCTTGCGAGCCCTATGTGACGTTTAACGGCACGGGAAGGATATAAGATATAAGATATAAGAAACAGTGACACAACTAATGATAAAAATAGCATATACAGCGCTGCACATACAGCGTACAGCACACATGCAACTTATATCACACATATAACATGCACCAAAAATACAACATACGTCACACATACAACATCAGACAGCATACAGCACACATCCAAAATACAGCACACATACAGCTCACACGGAACATACAGCACGTGTACAACATACATCATACACAAACCATACATCACTCATATAACATATACAACACATAAAATATATTCCACACATGCAACATAGACCACACATATAACACACACCACACATAAAATATATACCACACATGCAACATAGACTACACATGCAACATACAGCACATATACAAAGTAGGCACGTTTTAGACAAGAGGAAACATTTTTCTCACAAATTTGCACAGTAAAAGAAAGAGACTGTCTAACCAAGTTAGGTTACGGTAGACGTTTATAATCTTTTACATCTCCCATCTGTCACATTACCTACATTTCTCACATCTGTCACATTACCTACATTTCTCACATCTGTCACATTACCTACATTTCTCCCATCTGTCACATTACCTACATTTCTCACATCTGTCACATTACCTACATTTCTCACATCTGTCACATTACCTACATTTCTCACATCTTAAATCTCTCGTATTTTACATTTCACATCTGTCACATTATTTACATTTCTCATATCCTCATATCTTACATTTCTCATATCTCTACTAACTTACATTTCTCATATCTCTCATATATTACATTTTTCTTATCTCTCATTTCTTACATTTCTGATATCTCTCACCTCACATCCTTCATATCTTACATCTCTCATTTCCTACATTTCACATCTCTTATTTCTTATATCTTGTACATCTCTTACATCTCACATATCTTACATATCTTACATCTCTCACATCTTACATCTCTTATATCTTACATATCTAACATATCTTACATCTGTCACATCTTACATCTCTTATATATTACATCTCTTATATATCTTACATCTTTCGTATTTTATATCTTTCATAACTTACATATCTTATAGACACATATATAATATATCTTGCATCTTTCATATCTTACTTATCTTTCATCTCACATAAATTACCTCTCTCATATCTTACTTATCTCACATAACTTACCTCTCTCATATCTTACTTATCTCACATAACTACCTCTCACATATCTTACTTATCTCACATAACTTCCTATCTCATATCTTACTTATCTCACAAAACTTACCTCTCTCATATCTTACTTATCTCACATAACTTACCTTTCTCATATCTTACTTATCTCACATAACTTACCTCTTTCATATCTTACTTATCTCACATAACTTACCTTTCTCATATCTTACTTATTTCACATCTCACATAACCTACCTCATATCTTACTTATCTCACATCTCACATAACCTACCTCTCTCATATCTTATTTATCTCACATCTCATGTAGCTTCAGTCAGTCATTTGCATGCCCCTTGCGGAACTTTGCCTTTCTAACAGCACTCCTGTAGACCTCTTGGTTGTAAGCAAGATGGCCTGCTGCTGATTCATCCATTTGCAGATCATCAGCGATGTCTTGCAGCCATCTTGGCCTTAGTCTTCCTTTTTCCCATTATGTACCCTTCCAAGACCGTCTTCTCTAAATTATCATAACTTTTAATATGTCCAAAATATTTAAGTTTTCTCTCTTTAATCCTCTTTATTAGCCAACCTGTTCAATATTAAGTTATTGTAGTATGGATATATTTGTTCTTTTTTGTGTCCATGATATTTGAAGAACTCTTCTGTAGCATTTACTTTCAAAGGCATTTGTGTGCTTCTCAGCTGTTTTATTAAGTGTCCAGGTCTCACAGGCATATGTTGCAATGGGAAAGATGCATGACCTTAAAAATCTTATTTTTGTAGTTCTGTCTGTTTCTCTTCACAGATTCTTTAGTTGTTGTACTTTATGAAGAGCGATAGATGTCCTCCTTTTAATTTCCCTCATTGTATCTCCATTATTAGTTAGTAGTGATCCAAGATATTCAAAACTCTCAACTTCTTCCAATTGTTCCCCATTGATACATATATCAGCTGTTTTGTTTCTTTTGTCAGTTGTCATTAATTTAGTTTTCTCTGCATTAAGATAGAGGTTTTGCTCTTCACTGTTCTTAGGGACTGACATAATTAGTTTTATAATTAAAAATTACACAGGCGGCGGATGGTGAAGGTCCTCCAGATATGGAGGATTCCTGTGAATAAGGGTTTACCCAAATAAGCGGGCGCGGACCAACTGGCGGTAGACTCAGAGAGCGAGGTGGGGTAGTATTTGGCTCAACTAATCCTATAAAATGCCTTAGGTGCTCAGTGAAGTGTATACCAGGCGGGTAAGAGGCGCCTTAAAACCTCTCGCTCCCGCTGCCTTGCAGGTAGGACAGGGAGTCCAAAGGCTAGCGGAGAGTCCATACACAAACCGACAGAAGGCAACGGGAAACCACTGTTGTAGCTCCCAAAAACAATTATGCTTGTTCAGAGTAATAGATTTGTCATGAACGACGTTAATGGATGTTCCTCTGGAACATCCTCGTCCGGCAGGGCAGCTCACGAGCCACAGGTGAGGCCAGATCGTCATCAAGCTACTAGTGGCAAAAACTAACAAGTTCAAAATAGCAACATGGAATGTTAGAAGTTTATTCCAGGCTGGAAAATTAGAAAATGTAAAGATGGAAATGGAAAGGGTGAAGATCAACATATTAGGAATGAGTGAAGTTAGATGGACAGGTGCAGGGAAGATAAACTCTGATAAATATACAATAATATATTCAGGAAGTGAGAAACATGAACGAGAAGTAGGAATAATATTTGACAAACAAACAGCAAGGACAATTGTAGGATATTTGAACATCTTGGACCAAGTCCTGCTAGCCCAACTGAAAAGACGACCAATAAACAAATATTATACAAGTGTACGCTCTAACATCTGAAAGTTCTGAAGAAGATGTACAGCTATTTTATAATGACATAAAGACAGCCCTGAAACACACTAAGTCACATGAAGTTACCATAGTCATGGGAGATTTTAATACCAAAGTTAGTAAAAGAAGAACTTCAGACATCTTTGATGACTACTGACTGGGGGAGAGGAATGACAGAGGTTATAAATTAATTGAATGGGCAAGAATACATAGCATGGTTGTAGGAAACACCTGGTTTAAACAACATCCTCGAAGACTGGCAACGTGGTGCAGCCCAGACAAAAAGACTTTTAATCAGACAGATTACATATTAATCAACAAACAATTCCGCAATGCATTACTGACAACAAAAACCATGCCAGGAGCTGACTGCAATAGTGAATAGGACCCATTCTGTGGAAAAAAATTAGAATAAAGCAAAAGAAAGTATAAGAAAATGAGAAACATCAAAATGAACACAGATCTCCTTAAAAAATGACCAAGAACTGCGAGAACAATACAGAGTTATTATAACAAATAGATACAGTGCAATAGCAAAGATAATTTATAGATGAACTAAACCAAACTGTCAAGGAGATAATACCACCAAAAAAAAAAAAGAAGCCCCGAGAAATAAATGGATGACAGACAATATTTTAGGACTGATGGACAAGAGGAGGAGGAGTAAAAATAACGAGGAAAAATATAGCAAGATAAATAAAGAAATAGGACACAAATGCAGAGAAGCAAAGGAAGTGTGGTTAAATGAACAGTGCAGACAGATAGAGCACTCTCATAATAAAGACAGCAAAAACATGCGCAAACGAATTAATGAACTCACAGGCAGGAAAACAAAATATACCACAGGATGCCTGAAATCAAAAGAAGGTAAAATGTTAATGGGAAATGAATACATTGTGGACAGGTGGACAGAGTATATCGGTGAGCTATATGGAGGAAAAAGACCAGAATTAACACCAGATACTGAAAACTGTGATGGACCACCAATATTTAAGATGAAATCATAGATGCCATCAAACACATGAAAATATAACAAAAGAAGAAATAGAGGTGCTAGAGGAGATAGGAATACAAATAATAACCAAGTTACTGAATGACATTTACAACAGTGGTTATATTCCCAGTGGCCTGATTAAATCCATGTTTATAGCACTACCAAAGAAACCAGGTGCAAAGGAATGTGATGACCACAGGACTATCAGCCTCTCATGTCACATAACAAAGCTACTTCTGAGAATTATTCTGAGAAGAACAAGGAAAAAGATATAAATGGAAATAGCAGATGAACAGTTTGGATTTGCTGAAGGAAAGGGAACACACAATGCCGTTTATGCTTTACGCACACTAACAGAAAGAGCTTTAGAAGTACAGAAAGATCTCTACTTCATTGATTACACCAAGGCATTTGACAAGGTGAAACATAATGAAATTATTAAAATGCTTGAAGACGTCAATAGAGACGGCGAAGACATGAGGATTGTAAAACATCCATACTGGCAGCAAGAAGCAGTAATTTGAGTTGAAAATAGAACTGGAAAATATCAACCTATAAAACAAGGCCTGCGACAAGAATTTGTACTATCTCCAGACCTTTTTTCTCTGTACAGCGAGAATATTCTAAGAACGATCATCACAGAACCAGGCATAAAAATTGGAGGATACAATATTAACAACCTTCGGTATGCTGACGACACAGTACTGATAGCTGAGAACAAACAAGACCTGCAAAATCTCTTGGATAAAGTCGCCAAAGAAAGTGAACAGAAAGGCCTTACTTTAAACATTAAAAAGACAGAGACTATGGTTATATCTAAGAAACAGAGTCCACCAGCATGCAGTATAAAATTAAACGGAACTATTCTAAAGCAGGTGCAGAAATTCAAATACCTTGGAGCAGTAATAACTTCAGATGGGAAATGCAAAACAGAAATTAGGAACAGAATAGGCCAAGAAAAGACTGCATTTCAGAGAACGAGAAACATATTATGCAACGCATCCTTATCAATGAGTGTTAGAAAACGAGTCCTAAAATGCTATATTGAACTTGTTATAAGGAAATGAATCATGGACAATAGGCAAGTCTGCACAAAAATCATTGGAAGCAGCAGAAATGTGGTTTATTAGAAGAATGTTGCGAATCCCCTGGACAGTAAAAATAACTAATGAAGAATGTATGAGAAGAGTTGGAGAGACAAAAAACCTTGTCAAAAAGATAAGAGAGAGACAATGTACTTTCATAGGACATGCAATGAGAAGAGGGGGCATTGAAAATATTATAACAACAGGAAAAACAGAAGGAAGAAGATTAAAAGGAAGACCAAGAGAAATGATACTGGACAGTCTGACGGGATGGTGTGAGAGAAGATCACCAACTGAGCTGATGGCCTGCATGAAGGATCGTGTACTCTGGAGAAGCATAACAGCCAACGGCAGTCGGCACAGCACCTGATGATGATGATAATGATGATGATTTCTTTTTGTGTTGTGGACAGAAATACTGTATCATCTGCATATCCAATCTCTGGTATTTCATAACCACCAATTTTTTTGGCATCATAATATTCTTACATCTACATCTTCTCTAACATTCCTCATTATATTTTCAGTATACAAGTTAAATAAGTAAGGTGACAATATGCACCCCTGACGGACCCCTTGTTTTATGTCAAACCAAGTTATTGTTTCACCATTTATTCTTACTGCTGCTTGTTGGTCTAGATACTGCAGTGATGTTAATTGTATGAAATGTGTTGGAAATCGCATTTTTTCCATTATTTTCCAAAGTTTCAGATGTTGTACAGAATCAAATGTCTTTTAATAGTCTATAAGAGATAAATGGTTTTGGTGATTTTCCAGCATTCACTTCCATAAAGTAGTACACTTAGAACATTACTCTTAAGTATCCTGATTTTCATATTTATGCTTAGTTTTTTTGATTTCCATATATTCTGCAGCATTGCAAAAGACTGGTTTGCTCTAGTAAGTCTGCTGTTGATGTCCTCTGTGCTATCTCCATTTTCTACTACTCTGCTGCCAAGGTATACAAATTCGTTGACCTCCTCCACTAACCATAGAAAATAAGTTGAATTCTTTCCAGACTAAATGTTTACGAAGAATTAGAAAAATATTTTGGCCAAACACCATAAGAAATAACATCTTATTAGCAGAAATGCAGATGAAACCACTGACAACAATTATTGAGGAAAGATGCTGGCGATGGTTGGGACATGTGCTCCGAATGACTGACAACTCACTACCAAAAATAGCACTAAGATGGACACCACAGGGGAACAGAAGTAAGGGTAGACCAAAAGAGGCATGGAGAAGAACAACAGAAAGGATGTTGAGCAATAGAGGGCTCACCTGGGCAAGAGCAGAAAAAAAGGCGAAGGACAGGCATTTGTGGAAAACCCTTGCAGAAGCCCCATGTGCCCTGGGCACTTAAGGTTCAGAGAGAGAGAGAGATAAGAGATAAATACAGATTCACACTAAACTCTCTGCATTTTTCTATTATTAATCTTATATTGAATATATGATCTCTTGATCCTCTTCCTTGCCTGAAACCAGCTTGGACCATATTGACTTCTATTTTCTTACGAAGTCTGCCCATTATGATTTTTAACAGAATTTTACTGGCATGGCTAATCGGGCAATGGTTATGTAGTTTGTGCATAATTTCAAGTGTATTATTTTTACATCTAACATACTTACCTCTCATATCTTACATATTTTACATATTTTACATATCTTACATCTCTCATATCTTAATTATTTCACATCTCACATAACTTACCTCTCATATCCTACATCACTCTTATTTTACATCTCTTACATCTCACTTATCTTACATCTCTTATATCTTACATATCTTACACCTCTCATCTCTTAAATATCTTACATCTCTCATATCTTACATATCTTACATCTCACATAACTTACCTTTCTCATATCTTACATCTCTCATATCTTACATCTCTCTTATCTTACATATCTACGTCTCATATAACTTACCTTTCTCATATCTTACATCTCTCATATCTTGCATTTCATATAACTTACCTCTCTCATATCTTACATCTCTCATATCTCATATATATTACCTCTCTCATATCTTACATACTTGACATCTCTAATATCTCATAGTTCTAACGTAACACAGCCTACACCATCCACAAACCTCAGAGGATGCTCAACAACATCACCCACTACCTCTCAACCAGTGCACCCTCAACCAGTGCACGCTCCATCCACTGACCCACGATTTAATATTCCCACCTCTACGTACCCGCCACCCTCAACCAGTGCACACTCAACCAATCATATCAACAGTTAGCACAACAAACAACACTCAACCAATCATACCAACAGTTAGCACAACAAACATCACTCAACCAATCATACCAACAGTTAGCACAACAAACAACACTCAACCAATCATACCAACAGTTAGCACAACAAACAACACTCAACCAATCATACCAACAGTTAGCACAACAAACAACACTCAACCAATCATACCAACAGTTAGCACAACAAACAACACTCAACCAATCATACCAACAGTTAGCACACAAACAACACTCAACCAATCATACCAACAGTTAGCACAACAAACAACACTCAACCAATCATACCAACAGTTAGCACAACAAACAACACTCAACCAATCATACCAACAGTTAGCACAACAAACAACACTCAACCAATCATACCAACAGTTAGCACAACAAACAACACTCAACCAATCATACCAACAGTTAGCACAACAAACAACACTCAACCAATCATACCAACAGTTAGCACAACAAACAACACTCAACCAATCATACCAACAGTTAGCACAACAAACAACACTCAACCAATCATACCAACAGTTAGCACAACAAACAACACTCAACCAATCATACCAACAGTTAGCACAACAAACAACACTCAACCAATCATACCAACAGTTAGCACAACAAACAATGCTGAACCCTACATCATTACTCATGGAACTTACAGCTACAGTATCTAACCCAGTTTAGTCCTGCAGCTCTGAGCCACACATACTTGATGTCCATACTACACTCAACACATAACACCCACATACAAACACCAGCATACTTGATGTCCATACTACACTCAACACATAACACCCACATACAAACACCAGCATACTTGATGTCCATACTACACTCAACACATAACACCCACATACAAACACCAGCATACTTGATGTCCATACTACACTCAACACATAACACCCACATACAAACACCAGCATACTTGATGTCCATACTACGCTCAACACATAACACCCACATACAAATACCAGCATACTTGATGTCCATACTACACTCAACACATAACACCCACATACAAACACCAGCATACTTGATGTCCATACTATACAATCAACAAGTAACACCCACATACAGATTCCAGACAGTCTGATACTTCATCACCTTGTAACTTTAATAGATAAAACTAAATGACTTAAACCAAAACAAAACAAAACTTCCTTCAACAGAACACACAGGGTTCTTAGTCCTAGTTGACAGCAAATATTTCCATCCAGTCTTTACATCTTACAACCGAGAGGCCAACAGGAGAGCTGTTAGCGAGGCAAAGTTCTGCAAGGGACATGCAAATGACTGACTGACTGAGAGGCCAACAGGAGAGCTATTAGCGAGGCAAAGTTCTGCAAGGGACATGCAAATGACTGACTGACTGAGAGGCCAACAGGAGAGCTATTAGCGAGGCAAAGTTCTGCAAGGGACATGCAAATGACTGACTGACTGAGAGGCCAACAGGAGAGCTATTAGCGAGGCAAAGTTCTGCAAGGGACATGCAAATGACTGACTGACTGAGAGGCCAACAGGAGAGCTGTTAGCGAGGCAAAGTTCTGCAAGGGACATGCAAATGACTGACTGACTGAGAGGCCAACAGGAGAGCTATTAGCGAGGCAAAGTTCTGCAAGGGACATGCAAATGACTGACTGACTGACTTTATATGTACACTTACATACAAGTTCACTGGTTTTTACTTTTGTAGTCTTTCCCTTATTAACTTGTCAGTGTACGGCAAATCATATTGTAGATTTTAGATTAATTATTTCTCTTGTTGTAAGTCTGAGCATGTCTCATCAACAGATTAGTCAGATTTTTGCATGAATAAGTTGCCTGAACAGTTATTTTTTTTAACTAAAACTTTTTCACTTGAATTTGGTGGCTGTGGGAAGATTTTGTCATTCGACAGTGTACTTTATACTTGTTGTTATTTGACAGTGTACTTTATATTTGTTGTTATTTGATAGTGTACTTTATACTTGTTGTTATTTGATAGTGTACTTTATATTTGTTGTTATTTGATAGTGTACTTTATACTTGTTGTTATTTGATAGTGTACTTTATATTTGTTGTTATTTGATAGTGTACTTTATACTTGTTGTTATTTGATAGTGTACTTTATATTTGTTGTTATTTGATAGTGTACTTTATATTTGTTGTTATTTGATAGTGTACTTTATACTTGTTGTTATTTGATAGTGTACTTTATATTTGTTGTTACTTGATAGTGTACTTTATATTTGTTGTTATTTGATAGTGTACTTTATACTTGTTGTTATTTGATAGTGTACTTTATACTTGTTGTTATTTGATAGTGTATTTTATATTTTTTGTTATTTGATAGTGTACTTTATACTTGTTGTTATTTGATAGTGTATATATATATATTCATTGTTATTCAATAGTGTACTTTATATTTGTAAATGACTGATCATGAGATTCTTGCAAAAAAAGCTGGAAAATTATGGATTACACCCTGACCTGACAAAATTTATTACATCTTATCTCTCAGGCAGAAAACAAGTAGTTTGCTTTAGAAACAAAATATCTGACTCTTCTGTGGTTGATACTGGTATTCCTTAAGGCTCCATTCTTGGTCCTCTTCTCTTTGCTGTCTGTATTAATGATTTATCACTACATTTAAAGCACTCTTCATGTGATCTTTTTTGCTGATGATTGTACTGTTTACAATAGTGACTATGACATCAATAACCTACAGACAATGCTCCAAAATGATGTAAACAGTTTGATTAAATGGAGTAATAAAAATGGTATGTTGATAAACACCAACAAAACAAAATCCATGCTCATCACTACAAGACAGAAACTGCAAAATGCAACTAAAACTTCACTACAGCTTTGTGCTGGGACTAAGTCAATAGAAAATGTTCATGAACATAAAACCCTAGGACTCATCATTGATCAGCATTTAACTTGAAATTCTCTTGCATATAACCTAGCAAACTTGATTACACAGAAGTTTACCAACTAGCCAAAATTAAACACATTATCAACCAAGACACAAGAAAGATATACTACATATCACACACAAAATATCACACTTAGATTACTGCTCCACAATCTGGAATGCCTGCTCAGTCTCTCAAACACAAAAAGGCTCCACTCACTTCACAAATGAGCAGTAAATCTGATTTGTAGCAAACTCTCTACAGACTGCAGATCAGCACAAACAACTCAAAATTCTACCCCTCAAATATAGTGTTATTTTTAACAAACTCAAATTTGATCATAGAATTTTGTTGCACAATGCTCCACCTTACTTGTGGTCACTTTTTTAGACCTAACACTAAACATAGCCAATGTTTAAAAAACTGTGTTCTTTCTAAACCCAGACTTGATCTGTACAAGAAAAGCCTTGCATACTCTGCGGTACAGCAGAGTACTCCCTTCCCTACCATTTAAAACCCATTAGTAATACTGCATCTTTTAACTCAAGCCTTTATACATATTTACTGGCTTGTAATTATATGCCTTCATAGAATATCTAATAGCCTCTCATACCACGGCTCGGCAGCCACCGAGTTCTGCTCTAAAAGAACACTGCTCCAAATATAACTTGCTGGAACTTGTTAGAAGTTATCTTAATGAATGCGTACAAGTGTGATTTTAGAAGAACATATGTGTGTGTGTGCACGTGTGTGTGTGGGTGTGTGTATGCGCACGTGTGTGTGTGGATGTGTGTATGTGCACGTGTGTGTATGCGCACATGTGTGTGTGGGTGTGTGTATGTGCATGTGTGTGTATGTGCACATGTGTGTGTGGGTGTGTGTATGTGCACATGTGTGTGTGGGTGTGTGTATGTGCACTTTATATTTGTTGTTATTTGATAGTGTACTTTATACTTGTTGTTATTTGATAGTGTACTTTATACTTGTTGTTATTTGATAGTGTATTTTATATTTTTTGTTATTTGATAGTGTACTTTATACTTGTTGTTATTTGATAGTGTATATATATATATATTCATTGTTATTCAATAGTGTACTTTATATTTGTAAATGACTGATCATGAGATTCTTGCAAAAAAAGCTGGAAAATTATGGATTACACCCTGACCTGACAAAATTTATTACATCTTATCTCTCAGGCAGAAAACAAGTAGTTTGCTTTAGAAACAAAATATCTGACTCTTCTGTGGTTGATACTGGTATTCCTTAAGGCTCCATTCTTGGTCCTCTTCTCTTTGCTGTCTGTATTAATGATTTATCACTACATTTAAAGCACTCTTCATGTGATCTTTTTTGCTGATGATTGTACTGTTTACAATAGTGACTATGACATCAATAACCTACAGACAATGCTCCAAAATGATGTAAACAGTTTGATTAAATGGAGTAATAAAAATGGTATGTTGATAAACACCAACAAAACAAAATCCATGCTCATCACTACAAGACAGAAACTGCAAAATGCAACTAAAACTTCACTACAGCTTTGTGCTGGGACTAAGTCAATAGAAAATGTTCATGAACATAAAACCCTAGGACTCATCATTGATCAGCATTTAACTTGAAATTCTCTTGCATATAACCTAGCAAACTTGATTACACAGAAGTTTACCAACTAGCCAAAATTAAACACATTATCAACCAAGACACAAGAAAGATATACTACATATCACACACAAAATATCACACTTAGATTACTGCTCCACAATCTGGAATGCCTGCTCAGTCTCTCAAACACAAAAAGGCTCCACTCACTTCACAAATGAGCAGTAAATCTGATTTGTAGCAAACTCTCTACAGACTGCAGATCAGCACAAACAACTCAAAATTCTACCCCTCAAATATAGTGTTATTTTTAACAAACTCAAATTTGATCATAGAATTTTGTTGCACAATGCTCCACCTTACTTGTGGTCACTTTTTTAGACCTAACACTAAACATAGCCAATGTTTAAAAAACTGTGTTCTTTCTAAACCCAGACTTGATCTGTACAAGAAAAGCCTTGCATACTCTGCGGTACAGCAGAGTACTCCCTTCCCTACCATTTAAAACCCATTAGTAATACTGCATCTTTTAACTCAAGCCTTTATACATATTTACTGGCTTGTAATTATATGCCTTCATAGAATATCTAATAGCCTCTCATACCACGGCTCGGCAGCCACCGAGTTCTGCTCTAAAAGAACACTGCTCCAAATATAACTTGCTGGAACTTGTTAGAAGTTATCTTAATGAATGCGTACAAGTGTGATTTTAGAAGAACATATGTGTGTGTGTGCACGTGTGTGTGTGGGTGTGTGTATGCGCACGTGTGTGTGTGGATGTGTGTATGTGCACGTGTGTGTATGCGCACATGTGTGTGTGGGTGTGTGTATGTGCATGTGTGTGTATGTGCACATGTGTGTGTGGGTGTGTGTATGTGCACATGTGTGTGTGGGTGTGTGTATGTGCACATGTGTGTGTGGGTGTGTGTATGTGCACATGTGTGTATGTGCACATGTGTGTGTGGGTGTGTTTATGTGCACATGTGTGTATGTGCACATGTGTGTATGTGCACATATGTGTGTGGGTGTGTGTATGTGCACGTGTGTGTGTGAAATCTTGTTAAATTATTTGCCTCTCATGTAGTTTATTATTTTATTTTTGTGACTGTAATAGTTCATTGTCTTATATTTGTGAATGTAATAGTTCATTGTCTTATATTTGTGAATGTAATAGTTCATTGTCTTATATTTGTGAATGTAATAGTTCATTGTCTTATATTTGTGAATGTAACAGTTCATTGTCTTATATTTGTGAATGTAATAGTTTCATTTTGAATTCTTTGATATGTAGTTTGGATACTTGTATTAAATCTAGTACGTGGGAAAAATGAAAGATGGAATGATGAAGGGCAAAATGTAAGCTGGAGTGATGAAGGGCAGAATGTAAGCTGGAGTGATGAAGGGCAGAATGTAAGATGGAGTGATGAAGGGCAGAATGTAAAATGGAGTGATGAAGTACAGAATGTAAGATGCAATGATGAAGGGCAGAATGTAAGATGGAGTTATGAAGGGCAGAATGTAAGATGGAGTGATGAAGGGCAGAATGTAAACTGGAATGATAAAGGGCAGAATATAATATGGAGTTATGAAGGGCAGAATGTAAGATGGAGTGATGAAGGGCAGAATGTAAGATGAAGTGATGAAGGGCAGAATGTAAGATGGAATGATGAAGGGCAGAATGTAATATGGAATGATGAAAGGCAGAATGTAAGATGATGAAGGGCAGAATGTAAGCTGGAGTGATGAAAGCCAGAATGTAAGCTGGAATGATGAAGGGCAGAATGTAAGCTGGAGTGATGAAGGGCAGAATGTAAGCTGGAGTGAAAAAGGGCAGAATGAAAGATGGAATGATGAAGGCCAGAATGTAAGCTGGAGTGATGAAGGGCAGAATGTAAGATTGAGTGATGAAGGGCAGAATGTAAGATGGAGTAATGAAGGGCAGAATGTAAGATGGAGTGATGAAGGGCAGAATGTAAGATGGAACGATGAAGGCCAGAATGTAAGCTGGAGTGATGAAGGGCAGAATGTGAGATGGAGTGATGAAGGCCAGAATGTAACCTGGAATGATTAAAGTCAGAATGTAAGCTGGAGTGATGAAAGACCAAATGTAAGTTGGAATGATGAAGGGCAGAATGTAAGCTGGAGTGATGAAAGCCAGAATGTAAGCTGGAGTGATGAAGGGCAGAATGTAAGCTGGAGTGATGAAGGGCAGAATGTAAGCTGGAGTGATGAATGCAGAATGTAAGCTGGAGTGATGAAGGGCAGAATGTAAGATGGAATGATGAAGGCCAGAATGAAAGATGGAATGATGAAGGCCAGAATGTAAGATGCAATGATGAAGGGCAGAATGTAAGCTGAAGTGATAAAGGGCAGAATGAAAGATGGAGTGATGAAAGTCAGAATGTAATATGGAGTGATGAAGGGCAGAATGTAAGATAGAGTGATGAAGAGCAGAATGTAAGCTGGAGTGATGAAGGGCAGAATGTAAGATTGAGTGATGAAGGGCAGAATGTAATATGGAGTGATGAAGGCAGATTGTAAGATGGACCTGCCCATCCATTTATTCATCCTCTCACATCTCACATCCCTTACAGCTCTCGTTTCTTATATCTCTCATATCGTACATCTCTTGCATCTAACATCTCACATCTCTTAAATATCTATTCTCTTATATCTCTCATATCTTATATCTCTCATATCTCATATCTTACATCTCACATATCTTACATCTCATATATTTTACATCTCTTATATCTTACATCTCAATTATCTTACATATCACACATCTTACATCACACATCTACACCAGTCATATCACATATCTAACATCTCTCATATCTTAAACCTCTTACATCTTAAATCTCTCATATCTTACACTTTCATATCTTACATTTCTCATGTATAACACCTCTCATATCCCACATCTAATATCTTACATGTCACATTTCGTATATCTGAAATATCTTACATCTAAGATGTAAGTTATTTATATATGCTCTTTCATCTACCATCTCTTAAATCTAACATCTTCTAAATGTCACATCTCTTACATCTAAAATCTTTTACATGTAACATCTATTACATGTCAGTCAGTCAGTCATTTGCATGTCCCTGAGGAACTTTGCCTTCTAACAGCTCTTTGTAGGCCTCTCAGTGTAAGCAAGAAGGCCTGCTGCTGATTCATCCATTTGCAGATTATCAATGATGTCTTGCAGCCATCTTCGCCTTGGTCTTTTTTCTCTTTCTTTTCTCAATATATATCATTCCAAGACAGTCTTTTCTAGATTATCATGATGTTTAATATGTCCAAAATATATAAGTTTTCT
>CM019714.1:3604419-3617211 GCA_009760885.1 Achatina immaculata
ACAGCCAGCATGAGGCCTTTTCTGCTGTTTCTGATAGGATTTCAGTGCCTTGCTCTTTATGCCCAGTTGCTTACATAGGTCATATGCTGATGTTGCTACGAATCCCCTCGCTCCCACTTCTACAGCTATCACTTTTGCCCTGACTCCTGCCCCCTGCCTCTGTTGCTTGACCAGATCATGGTACTTCTCAAATTTGAATAATGCTGCTCCTCTATTCTTTTTTCGTACGGAACCTTAGCTCGATCATTATTAGTTCCTGTTTTCTACGGAGACTACAATGTCCGGATGCATTCCTGTGTTCTTGATGGCAGTCGGGTATTCTCTTCTTCCTGGTAGGTCCGCTACCACATTCTAGTCATATCCACCATCTAGCAGTGATAGTAAGGAAATGTCACTGGTTTCAATATTTGATGTCGTACCAGCGCCTATGAAGTAATTAGGTGGGACTCAACTCTTTTGCTTGATTTGCTTTATCTTTTGCCTGTCTACAGTGGCTACAAGTTTCTGCAGCACCTGTTGTGCCGCCAGGTATAGCGTCCTTGACCTCTGCATGCTGAGCACATGTTCCAATGTTTGCCTTTCTTTGCAGAAGGGCACTTTGTGTCTTCTGATGTACCCCATTTGTATAGGTTGGAGCCTGTAGGCGAAGGTCATAAGCAGCTCTGCTGATGAAGCAGAGTCTCAAGGGTGCCATTTTCCAGATGTCATTCCATGTTAGTGATCTCTGCAGGACTTCCTCCCATGTTGTCCAGTGACCTTGCTGACATGTTGGACTGCCTTCTGGACCCACTTATCATCCTCTGGATTCCTTACTTCGCTGATGATCAGATCCCTTCTTTCCTTACAGGAGGCCTTTGACCACCATTGATAGAAATATGTTACTCCAAACTATTAATCCAAAGTTTATATCGTTTTAGCCATCTTTTGTGAAGTGGTTTATTTTTAAGTCGTCTACAATGAATGCATTATTTTTGGCACATGGTATGTTTTATGCAGAGTAAATATTTTGTAAGTCTTAGCCAACTCACAAGTAGCAGAACTTACACACCAGGACATGTTATCAGTAATTGCAGATTTAAAAAATCAGTGTTTTAACCTTATATTCTTAAGGGAAAAAGGCGATAAAATGCTACTAGCTATAATATCCCTTTCCTCAACGCTGAATGCTGTAACGAGTTTCAGGAAGCGTGAAGCTACAGAAGGATGGAATCTGTGCTAGTGTCTAGACACTAGAAGCTACCCCAATCACATGGTGATGTTTTATCATGTGAGGAGTGATCCGATATCACCTAACCTTACCACCCCAGCTTCATAACCCTCGAACCAGCCATGTGTTGGGAGTAACCTCGCATGACCTAAAGCTAATCAACCAGGCTCTAGCTGACTCTGTTAGGACCATGACTATTTTGAGTCTTAACATGGTTATTGGTATGAGTGTCCCAATGAAGGCTGGACACATACTCTGTTGTAAGATTTTTCTATATATATAGCACTTTTTTCTGTGTTTTATGTTCGTGGTGTAATACATTGAATATTTTCAAATATTTCAATTGCTAAAGAATGTTCATAATCATAAAATTTATTTCAAATTTTGTGGCCTTTAGCGATAGTTCTTATACGAATGAATTAGCAATAATCATAAAGATATGCAAACTGTTATATAAAGTGTGATGCAATATATATCAGCGATCTTCAAGTAAGGTTCAAAATCAGACTCCGGCGTCACTGCACTCAGAAGAGCCCCATATATGCCTCGCAGCATCCATCCAAGAGTATGTTTGCTAATAGTTCCCATCAAGTGGCTCTTTACGATGCGTTTTCTGCCACACAATTCGGGTTTCCCACCAGCTCCCTTAATTTTTCTTAGCTCCAGCAGTCTCTTCACTTCTACATTGTTCTTAGATTCCCGCTCTTCATTTTCCCGCAGTCTTTTAAATATGGTTATAGCAATGTCACCCTTGTCCGTTCTCAGCCTGCCATTTATTTTAACCTGTCCACCATGTCTGTCTTTCACTTCACTGCCAGTACTCCTGCATGCCCTGGACAGTAAAGCCACGCGAGGCTCCCCACAGGTGACTTGGTTTAACAGATGAACCCGTTTTTTTTCCTAAGTAATTTATTCTCAAAGCATACTCTGTGAATCCGCCATAGTTATCAGGCTCTTCAAGAGCTTAATCCATCTTCAGGCCTGTAACATCGTGTTGCATTCAGCCTATCTTCTTACTACACATTTTTCTAAACAACTTACACTTATGACCACTTATAACAAAACGTTCAACATAAATGAGAAGGCACAGGCAGAGTTCACTGCTTAACAGTTTTTCTTACCACAGTGCAGAACTACTGAAAACACCAGACGAACACTTCCACGCGGAAACAAACACGGTGTTCCCTTCTCCTGCCCACGTGCTCCCTTCACCTGCCCACGTGCTCCCTTCCTCTGCCCAGGTGCTCCCTTCACCTGCCCACGTGCTCCCTTCACCTGCCCACGTGTTCCCTTCTCCTGCCCACGTGCTCCCTTCACCTGCCCACGTGTTCCTTTCTCCTGGCCGCGTGCTCCCTTCTCCTGCCCACGTGCTCCCTTCACCTGGCCGAGTGCTCCCTTCTCCTGGCCACGTGCTCCCTTCTCCTGGCCACGTGCTCCCTTCTCCTGGCCGCGTGCTCCCTTCTCCTGCCCGCGTGCTCCCTTCACCTGGCCGTGTGTTCCCTTCTCCTGCCCGCGTGCTCCCTTCACCTGCCCACGTGTTCCTTTCTCCTGGCCGCGTGCTCCCTTCTCCTGCCCACGTGCTCCCTTCACCTGGCCGAGTGCTCCCTTCTCCTGGCCACGTGCTCCCTTCTCCTGGCCGCGTGCTCCCTTCTCCTGCCCGCGTGCTCCCTTCACCTGTCCACGTGTTCCCTTCTTCTGCCCACGTGCTTCCTTCACCTGCCCACGTGTTCCTTTCTCCTGGCAGCGTGCTCCCTTCTCCTGGCCACGTGCTCTCTTCACCTGTCCACGTGTTCCCTTCTTCTGCCCACGTGCTTCCTTCACCTGCCCACGTGTTCCTTTCTCCTGGCCGCGTGCTCCCTTCTCCTGGCCGCGTGCTCCCTTCTCCTGCCCACGTTCCCGAATGAATGATGAATCTCCCTCGCAAACTACTCAAACTTTAAACCGGAACTATATTTCGTTTCGCTTTCATACTCGGAGACACGAAACGAAACAAAACATGTTCACATTATATTTGGTGTATGGGGACCGGCTAGCGTAGTGGTGACAGCACTTGTCTAGCAACCAAATGGTCGAGGGTTCGAATCCCCAGCTGAGCGGGACTTTTTTCCGACTAATGCAGCCTCGGAAAACGGGTACCAGAGAAATCTGGGCAGGCAAAGCGGCCAGGCGTGATACTGACCACATCACACTTTCATGTGCTGAAGGTCGTGGAAAATACGGGCCTAACACCGTACTCCCCAACATGCCTTAATGGCATAGAAACGGGAATTTTACCTTTTTTTATATTTGGTGTATGTCGTGGACAATGTCTACATGTATATGTGTCGTCTGTCAAGTGTGAATTAAACTTGATGTGATTTAACTTGAATATGGAATTCTTGACTGATGTTGTCATGTTGGAGACAGATTGGAGAGAAATATTTGTTAGCTTTATCACCTTTATCACACAACAGGAAGCGAGCAAAAAGACCACAGAAGGGAGGGCCATGTGTCACCATAGGTAGAAGTTAGGTGAATGTTCCCAAAGTCAGGTGAATGTTCTCTAAGTTAGATGAATGTTCTCTAAACCAGGTGAATGTTCTCTAAGTTAGATGAATGTTCTCTAAGTCAGGTGAATGTTCTCTAAGTTAGGTGAATGTTCTCTACGTTAGATGAATGTTCTCTAAGTCAGGCGAATGTTCTCTAAGTCAGGTGAATGTTCCCAAAGTCAGGTGAATGTTCTCTAAGTTAGATGAATGTTCTCTAAGTCGGGTGAATGTTCTCTAAGTCAGGTGAATGTTCTCTAAATTAGGTGAATGTTCTCTAAGTTAGATGAATGTTCTCTAAGTCAGGTGAATGTTCTCTAAGTTAGATGAATGTTCTCTAAGTCAGGTGAATGTTCTCTAAGTCAGGTAAATGTTCTCGAAGTTAGATGAATGTTCTCTAAGTTTTATATGAATGTTCTCTAAGCTTTATATGAATGTTCTCTAAGTTTTATATGAATGTTCTCTAAGCTTTATATGAATGTTCTCTAAGTTTTATATGAATGTTCTCTAAGTTAGATGAATGTTCTCTAAGTCAGGTGAATGTTCTCTAAGTTAGATGAATGTTCTCTAAGTTAGATGAATGTTCTCTAAGTCAGGTGAATGTTCTCTAAGTCAGGTGAATGTTCTCTAAGTCAGGTGAATGTTCTCTAAGTGCGGCTGCACATAAAATGGAGAAAGGTTGGTTCTAACTTCCATATATTCCCCGTCCATTAAGATTTCATTTCCCCCTTAGTTAAAACTTGCACCAAGTACCAAGTTCTACTCTGGGTCGCTGGTGTGACGGGGAAGTCACGTCGTTATAATACACTGTTAGTAATGGAGGCTTTAGCTGATGGGACGAGACCTCGGAGAAAGAGTGTAATATCCGCGAGATGTCAATTTAGTCTTCCTAGACTTAATGTTTTCAGGTCTGACCTTCAAGAAAGTTGTTAGATTGCGAAATGAGAACTGAAAGGCACCTTGACGAATGTGCAGCTGCTTGCTGTCATAGGTCGAGAATGACGTGGTCTCTACTGTCACTATTACCAGAGTTTCAGACCTGTAAATATTTGCATCACGTGTATTTATATTCTACAAACACGCGAAGTAGAATCATTTTTACAACCCCCACCTCTAATGTAATGTATGCACCAACAGTGGAACAGAAACACGTGCAGTGCTAAGAGAAACGGTTACTAAGTGAAAATCTTTGCCGGAAAATAAAACATGCAAATTATCTGTAAATTACTCCTACATGGCTCTAGACGGTTTTGGTCAGAATGGGAGCATGTCTGGACATCGGCCGTGCCAGGTAAGGCGCGCACAGAACACAGTTAAGGTCATTATGAAGCTGCAGATAATCCTCTTTCAAACAGTGGTAATATCGTGTCTACGGTCAGACAATACATACATATTTAAGTTATAATCAGACAGTACATAAATATTTGGAGTTGTTCCCAAATATTATATACTGTTTTACAAGAGCAAACGAGGCAGCTGATATATGTATCAATGAGGAAAAACTGGAAGAAGTGGAGAGTTTTGAATATATTGGATCACTACTAACTAATAATGGAGATACAATGAGGGAAATTAAAAGGAGGACATCTATCGCTCTTCAGAAAGTAAAACAACTAAAGAATCTGTGGAAAGGAACAGACAGAATTACAAAAATAAGATTTTTAAGGGCATGCATCTTTTCCATCGCAACATATGACCGTGAGAACTGGACACTTAACAAATTATCTGAGAAACACATAAATGCTTTTGAATGTAAATGCTACAGAAGAGTTCTTCAAATATCGCGGACACAAAAAAGAACAAATATATCCATACTACAAGAACTTAATATTGAAGAAGGCTGGCTAGTAAATAGGATTAAAGAGAGAAAACTTAAATATTTTGGACACATTAAACGTCACGATAATCTAGAGAAGACCGTCTTGGAAGGGTATATAATGGGAAAAAGAAAGAGAGGAAGACTAAGGCGAAGATGGCTGCAAATGGATGCATCAGCAGCAGGCCATCTTGCTTACAACCGAGAGGCCTACATAAGAGCTATTAGGGAGGCAAATTTCCGCAAGGGACATGCAAATGAATGAATGAATGTATGAATGAATGAATAAATGAGTGAATGAATGAATGAATGTAGTGTAGCACTGTATGGTTGACAGCAACACTACAATCGATAAGTCTGTTGCATCCGGGTCTGATCATTTCTAGAACATTTTCTTATTCTATGGAACACCGGCTGTAAGGTGGTTGACCATAACTCGGCGCATGACTGCACAACACTGACAAACACGGAGGAGAATTTGACGATAAATTATTACTGAAAAATTTCTTATACATAATTTTGAACTGTTAAAAAAAGGCAGAGATAGGTGACAGTAGTTACGCACTGCTAATTTACATTTTCAGTCTCATGTTGGATTTATTCCCCCCCCTGAAACGTATACACTGATCGTCAGTGTTTGGCAAGGAAGAAAAAAAATGAATGAATATTCAAAACATTATTCCTCTTTTTTTTCGATATGATTATTTAAAAAATGTCATTACTTGGTCGATTACGAACTAGTATAAAATTTTCTGCACATATCTGGTTTGTGCGCTTGTGTGTATGTTTGAGTGTGTGTGCCAGTTCAGTGATGTGTTTCAAAGTGATTTCTGTGATGGCGATCGGACTAAAAATACGAGAACTAGGCACAACGTGGCTGTGTCAGAAGTGAAAATTCAAGTGACAGTGTGATTGTGATTCAATGTCAGGATATGATGCTCCAATAGTAAGTATTTCACATTTTTCATGTGATATAGTTAGCAGTGATATAGGTGTGTGGAGTAACATTGATTCTACACCAGTTCTTGAAAAATTTCTAGGAAATCCTAGTGTTTCAGTGAATGTAAACAAACCAGACAGCATAGAGGAAATTTTCAGTACAGTGTTTGGCAATGATTTTTTAAAACTGTTAGCTCATCATGAAAATGTATACTGTGCACAGACACAACATATGAACAAACTACTGCCTTTTTGTCTGAAAATATAACACTTTCAGACATGAACAGATTCTTTGGACTGATCATTTTGATGGGCCAGACTAGGAAGCCACACTGGAAAGATTACTGGACAACAGACCCTCTTCTGGAAACACCAGTATTTTTAAAAACAATGAGCAGAGCTAAATTTGAGCATCTTCTGACACTTCTGCGTTTCTCTGACAACTCTCAGACATTTCCAGAAACAAGTAGAATTAGCAAATAAAACCTCGTTGGATATTTTTTGCCTAAATTTCAAGAGTTGTGTAAACCGAAACAGCAGCTTTGACTGATGAAGGAAAGACGAAAGACTTGTTCGCATGATATCAACAGTGCACAACAGTGATTGTCTGGAATAGTAAAGGATCATGTCCTGGTGAAGCCTGAGGATGAAGGCACTAAAAAAGCATCATCTAGGAAGTGCAAAGTGTGCTTGGTCAATAAGAAAAAGAGTGAAACAAAAATTTTTTGTAAAAGTTGTCAAGTTCCATTGCATCCAGATAATTGTTCCACAGATATCACACACTCAAGAAGTACTAGAGGGTCTTGGGAGTCTGTCTACCAACCAGGATTAATTTATCTCAATGGTGAGTAGAGATATGCATGTTTTTTCTAAGTCCACTCAAAAAAGTTCATTTTTCAGAAAAAATGTCTTGGAACTGGGGGTTTTTCAGGGTAAATAATTGTGGTCCACAAAGTGTTAAGTGCCCAGGGCACATGGGGTTTCCACAATGGTTTTTCACAAATGCCTGTCCTTTGCCTTTTTTCTGCCCTTGCCCAGGTGAGCCCTCTATTGCTCAACATCCTTTCTATTGTTCTTCTCCATGTCTCTTTTGGTCTACCCTTACTTCTGTTCCCCTGTGGTGTCCATCTTAGTGCTATTTTTGGCAGTGAGTTGTCAGTCATTCGGAGCACATGTTCCAACCATCACCAGCGTCTTTCCTCAACTCATAAGAATGAGAAAATAATTGTATCGTTTAATAGAACACATTTTTTAATACACCGCAGCTCAGCATATTAACAATTTACTGTATTGCTTGGGAATGTTTAGGAATGATATAACAGCACTGAAACTGAACGATAAAAGAAAGAAGTTTAAGCAGGGCTGCTTTAAAAAAATCTTTGTCGCTCCTTCACACAAGAAGCAGAGTTATTTTGGTTTTCGATTATTACAGGTAATAATAACCAGTCTGATTGTCCGTAGTTTCTACTGTTAATAGCAAAAACAGCAGCAACTTTAAGCATCTTAGTTGTGTCATCATCATCATCATCATCATCATCATCATCATCATCATCGTCATCGTCGTCGTCGTTGTCGTCGTCATCATCATCATTATCATCGTCATCGTCGTCGTCATCATCATCATCATCATCACCATCATCATCATCATCACGTGCCGTCTCCCCACGGAAGGTTGGCTGCAACGAATCTCCGCTCAGCTCTGTCTCTTAGGCCAAGTTTGTCCCTGCCTCCATCTCTTGATGTTGTCCATCCATCTACATCGCTGTCGTCCTCCTGTTCTTTTCCCTTCGATCTTTCCTCCAAGAAGTGTCTTCAATATTCAATATTCCTCTTTTCACTTCTAGTTGGTTTAGCGCTTCTTTGTTCGTTTTATTTTCTGTCCATGGGACACGCCCTACACTTCTATATACCCACATTTCGACTTTTTTCTGTTGTCTTATTCAAGGCCCAGACCTCTGCATCATGAAGGAATATTGAATATATGTAGCATTTAAAGATAAGCAATCTTAGTTGCTGTGATGTTTGTTTTGATGTTAGGATCTTCTCGTTCTGCTTAATGTTTTTTGCCAAACCTATTCTTTTGTTAATTTCCTTTTCATATTTTACACACTCTGTTATCATGTGTCCCAGACACATGAAGCTTTTCGACTCTTCAAGTAATTATCCAGTTTATGTTTATATTTCTTGCTATCTTTCTTTAGTTGTGGAGCCACAGATTACTGCAACAGCGACATTAAAATAAAACATTTTAAAAATGCGAATCGAGCAACCCACCGCCTAACGAAGACACCGGAAATGTCCAATGCAAAAAACCAGGGAAACTGAAATTCGCACTGATCATGTTAGAAGGGTCTTAAAACTTGGACTAAACTAGAGGCTGATCATGTTAGAAGGGTTGGACTAAACTAGAGGCTGATCGTGTTAGAAGGGTTGGACTAAACTAGAGGCTGATCGTGTTAGAAGGGTCTAAACCTTGGACTGAACAGGTAGAGTGTGCAAGTTATCATAACATGACAGACGATCATTGCTAGAGCTGACTGACGTTTTGTGATCTTTCATTCATTCATTCCTTTGCTTGTCCCTTGCGGAACTTTGCCTCCCAAACAGCACTCCTGTAGGCCTCTCGGTTGTGAGCAAGATGGCCTGCTGCTGCTGCATCCATTTCCAGATCATCAACGATGTCCTGCAGCCATCTTCGTTTCGGTCTTCCTCTTTTTCTTTTTCCCACCATGTATCCTTCCAATACGGTCCTCTCTAAAGTATCATGACGTTTAATGTGGCCAAAATATTTAAGTTTTCTCTCTTTAATCCTCTTTACTAGCCAGCCTTCTTCAATATTAAGCTCTTGTAGTATAGATATATTTGTTCTTTTTTGTGTCCACGATTTGGAGAACTCTTCTATAGCATTTACATTCAAAGGCATTTATGTGCTTCTCAGCTGTTTTGTTAAGTGTCCAGGTCTCACAGGCATATGTTGCGATGGGAAAGATGCATGCCCTTAAAAATCTTATTTTTGTGGTTCTGTCTGCTCCTCTCCACAGATTCTTATTTGTTTACTTTCTGAAGAGCAATAGATGTCCTCCTTTTAATTTCCCGCATTGTATCTCCATTATTAGTTAGTAGTGATCCAAGATATTCAAAACTCTCCACTTCTTCCAGTTTTTTCCCCACTGATACATATTTCAGTTGCCTTGTCTGTTTTGTCAGTTGTCATCACTTTAGTTTTCTTTGCATTAAGATAGAGGTCTGCTCTTCGCTGTTCTTGCGGACTGACATAATTAGTTTTCCATTCCTTCTTGTGTTGTGGACAGCAATACTGTGTCATCAGCATATCTGATCTCTGGTATTTCATAACCTCCAACTGTTATGGCATCGTAATATTCTTTGTCTACATCTTCTCTAACATTCCTCATTATATTTTCAGTATACAAGTTAAATAAGTAGGGTGACAATATGCACCCCTGACGGACCCCTTGTTTTATGTCAAACCAAGTTGTTGTTTCACCATTTTCTTACTGCTGCTTGTTGGTCTAAATACAGCAGTGATGTTAATTGTATCAAATGTGTTGGAAATCCCATTTTTTCCATTATTTCCCAAAGTTTCTGGTGTTGTACACATCAAATGCCTTTGAGTAGTCTAAAGGATAAATATAGATTCACATTAAACTCCCTGCATTTCTCTATTATTAATCTTAGATTGAATATATGATCTCTTGATCCTCTTCCTTGCCTGAAGCCAGCTTGGACCATATTGACTTCTTCTTCTATTTTCTTTCGAAGTCTACCCATTATGATTTTTAACAGAATTTTACTGGCATGACTAATCAGGGCAACAGTTCTGTAGTTGGTGCATAATTTCAGGTTACCCTTTTTTGGCAGTGGTTGAATACAGTTCTTTTCCATTCTTTTGGCCAAATACCTGAATGCCATATCTTTTTACATAGTGCATGATAGATTGTTGCACACTCCTTTCCTCCTGCTTTAATAAATTCAGCGGTTATCTCATCACATCCTGGTGATTTACCATTTTTCAGACTCTTTATTGCCCATAAAACTTCTTCCATTGTCGGCTCGGGTTCTTTCTCCTCCAATAATAATTCACACTGTTGATTTCTGCTTCCACAGTCGGTTGTTTCATACATTCTTTTGCAATATTCCTTCCATCTTTCCAGAATTTCCTCTGTCTCTGTCAGGGTATTCCCCATCTCATCACAAATTACATTTAGCTTAGGTGTGACATTTCTCGTCAATGTCTTCATTTCTTTAAACATTTCACTATCTCTTCCACACTTCTGATGTTCTTCTATTCTTCACAACAATCTTGTATGTATTGTTTTTGTCTTTTCTTATGTTCTTCGTACTTCTTTTGTTAAAGTTTTATATTTATCTTTGTTGTTGTTTGTCACTCTCCATTGCGTCTTCATTTCTCTACATTGTTTTATCAGTTCTAGTGTACCTGCTGTGATCCATCTATTCTTTGTGTTTCTTTACTGGAACCATGTCTTTAGCTGTTGTTACTAAGATATCTTTGGCCTGCGTAGCCAATTCATCTGGTGTCATCTCTTCCTGTACAGCCATCAGGATTTCGAAACGGTTCTTCACTTCTTCCAGTTTTTCCCCATGATACATATTCATTGCCTTGTCTTTTTGTCAGTTGTCATCACTTTAGTTTTCTTTGCATTAAGATAGAGGTTCTGCTCTTCGCTGTTCTTGCGGACTGACATAATTAGTTTTCCATTCCTTCTTGGTGTTGTGGACAGCAATACTGTGTCATCAGCATATCTGATCTCTGGTATTTCATAACCTCCAACTGTTATGGCATCGTAATATTCTTTGTCTACATCTTCTCTAACATTCCTCATTATATTTTCAGTATACAAGTTAAATAAGTAGGGTGACAATATGCACCCCTGACGGACCCCTTGTTTTATGTCAAACCAAGTTGTTGTTTCACCATTTATTCTTACTGCTGCTTGTTGGTCTAAATACAGCAGTGATGTTAATTGTATCAAATGTGTGGAAATCCCATTTTTTCCATTATTTCCCAAAGTTTCTGGTGTTGTACACAATCAAATGCCTTTGAGTAGTCTATAAAGGATAATATAGATTCACATTAAACTCCCTGCATTTCTCTATTATTAATCTTAGATTGAATATATGATCTCTTGATCCTCTTCCTTGCCTGAAGCCAGCTTGGACCATATTGACTTCCTTCTATTTCTTTCGAAGTCTACCCATTATGATTTTTAACAGAATTTTACTGGCATGACTAATCAGGGCAACAGTTCTGTAGTTGGTGCATAATTTCAGGTTACCCTTTTTTGGCAGTGTATGAATACAGTTTCTTTTCCATTCTTTTGGCCAAATACCTGAATGCCATATATTTTTACATAGTGCATGATAGATTGTTGCACACCCTTTCCTCCTGCTTTAATAAATTCAGCGGTTATCTCATCACATCCTGGTGATTTACCATTTTTCAGACTCTTTATTGCCCATAAACTTCTTCCATTGTCGGCTCGGGTTCTTTCTCCTCCATAATAATTCACACTGTTGATTTCTGCTTCCACAGTCGGTTGTTTCATACATTCTTTTGCAATTTCCTTCATTTCCAGAATTTCCTCTGTCTCTGTCAGGGTATTCCCCATCTCATCACAAATTACATTTAGCTTAGGTGTGACATTTCTCGTCAATGTCTTCATTTCTTTAAACATTTCACTATCTCTTCCACACTTCTGATGTTCTTCTATTCTTTCACAACAATCTTGTATGTATTGTTTTTTGTCTTTTCTTATGTTTCTCGTACTTCTTTTGTTAAAGTTTTATATTTATCTTTGTTGTTGTTTGTCACTCTCCATTGCGTCTTCATTTCTCTACATTTTTATCAGTTCTAGTGTACCTGCTGTGATCCATCTATTCTTTTGTGTTTCTTTACTGGAACCATGTCTTTAGCTGTTGTTACTAAGATATCTTTGGCCTGCGTAGCCAATTCATCGGGTTCATCTCTTCCTGTACAGCCATCAGGATTTCGAAACGGTTCTTCACTTCTATACCGTATTGTTCTGGTTATTTGTAAGGTCAAAGCGGAGTGGTCTTGATCCCATAACTATCTTTTTTAGCTTTATCTTCATGTCTGCTATTAATAACTCATGGTCCGTGTCACAATAAGCACTTGGTAAAGTTTTTGATGTTATGCTTGACCTCCACCTTCTCTGCACTAAAATGTAATCTATTTGATTCTGGTTTCCCATCAGGTGATGTCCATGTGTAAAGTCTTCTTGGATGTTGTTTAAAAAGTGGTTAGC